>CAUYON010109787.1:0-19350 GCA_963573935.1 Arctocebus calabarensis | reverse complement strand
GGCTTTCAGTGGACAGCCTACCTGATGACTGCCTCACAGGCACTGAGCACAGCTGTTTCACCGGCTTTATGCTAGTGGCTGTAATTCGGGCACAAGGCAGGGGCTTAAAGGACACCCGCAGAGTAAGCAGAGAGACGGGCTATCCTGATGCTTCCCGGCTACACATTTTGTTGCCACAAACTTGCTTGTAAGTTTCTCTAAGAAGTCTGGTCATGGCAGCACATGCCTACAGTCCCAGCCACTCAGGAGTCTAAGGCAGGAGGATGGCTGGAGCCCAGGAGTTCACAGCTGCAGTGAACCACCCTGCTGCACCCTGCCTTCCAGCCTGGGCACAGAGGGAGACTCTGTCTCTAAAACACGCACACCAGCACTACTCCAAAGAGGAGAATGTGAAGAGGAGGCGCCACACAGTCCTGAGTGTGTCACAGTGTCACAGCGTCCCCACTGCAGACTGCTGAATGTGGGCCTGGAGCACGGTGAGATGACCCAACGGGAAGCTTCTCAATAGGGACCCTATTCAGGACTCAATGAGAAAAATGCTTGGACCAGAGTGTCCAGGCCCAGCGTCCACCGTGCCTTACCCACACCTACATTCACAGGTGAATCAGCTTTGATCAAGATGCAGCTTATTTTCATTAGTGGAAAAGAAGCCTGCCCTCCTCCGTCTTGGAGAACCAGGATGTCTAGTTCACCGGCCACCCCGGGTGTCCAGGGCAGTGCCCGACTGCCCCTCATTCACTGCTAATAGTGCCCCATTTACCTTCAAAACAGATAATAAACATGCGGCCCCACCACAGGAAACTCACACCAAGGACTCACCCACAGGACGTGCGACACCCTCCAGCCCCTGCTCATGTCTGAATGGGTGCAAAGGCTTCGCCCGACTTGGCCTGTGGACACACTGTGTGCTCTCCAGGGCACAAAGAAGGGCTGAACAGTAGTGAGTAGTCAGTATTCAAGTCTCTCATCCACCTGTCTTCCCAGAACAAACCTCTTACAGAGCACCCCCTGCGTGGTCACGCGGTGCCCGCGGTCGCTTCTATCTCTGCAAGGCGCGATTTATAATAATGACTATTTAAAAATGCATATTATGGTAACAACAGCAGTAATGGCTGGCACCGCACACTGCTCTGCACAGCACTGTTCTGAGGGCGTCTGTACATGTTAGTAACTGAATGCTCACAATGAGACAACCAGTGGGTATTACCATTATTCCCACTCGACAGGTGAGGTCGTGGAGGTGCACTCAGAGCCCACTAAGCAGCGTGGGCACACACGGGATGAGAGCTGGTCACCGCAGGCTGCTGCTCTGCCGCCTTCTCCCATTTCCTGACAAAAATGTACCCTCACCTCACTCAGCTCCCTTCCCAACCACGTAACCAAAACACCACATCCAGCTAATTTTTCTTTTTTTATTTATGTTATTTTATTTTATTTTATTTTATTTGAGAAAGAGTGTCACCATGTCACCCTCAGTAGAGTGCTGTGGTATCACAACTCACAGCAATCTCAAACTCTTAAGCGATTCTCCTGCCTCAACCTCCCAAGTAGCTGGGACTACTGGCACCCGCCACAACACCCGGCTATTTTTTTGTTGTAGTTGTCCTTGTTGTTTCAGCTAGCCTGGGCTGGGTTCAAACCTACCAGACCTGGTGTATGTGGTCGGCGCCATAACCACTGCACTACAAGCACCAAACCTAATTTTTCCTTTTTTTAATAGAGAGGTGTCTCCTCTTGGTCAGTCTGGTTTCAAACTCCTAAACTCAAGCAATCTTCCCTCAACCTCCAAAGTGCTATGATTACAGGTCTGAGCCACCATGCCCAGCCCCATTCTTTTTGATTCCACTATAAACAGAATTTTCTTAATTTCTTTTATTTTTTTTTCTGGGAGTTTTTGGCCCGGGGCCAGGTTTGAACCCACCACCTCCAGTATATGGGGCCAGCACCCTACTCCTTTGAGCCACAGGTGCCACCCAGAATTTTCTTAATTTCTTTGTTGGATAGTTCAGTTATTACTTTACAGAAACACAACTGATTTAGTATGTTCAATTTTGTATCCTGCCACTTAACTGAATTTGTTTTTATTTCTAACAGTCTTGAGAACACTCCTCACAGTTATCTATATATGAGATTATGGGATCTGCAACATACACAGCTCTCCTTGTTCTTTTCCATTTTAAATGCCTTTCATTTCTTTTTCTTGTCTAATTGCTCTGGCTAAGACTTCAAGTACTATGAGGCCATCATACAGCAACAACAATGAACGCCACTCAGCAAGACACTGCCACACTTCAACATGAACACAGCCAGATAGTTAATGAATAGTAAGTACCAGTCCAAAGTCATGGGACCCTCGGGAGTGGCCTGTGTAGCACTACCAACGTAAGTGCACAAACTTAATTGTCAGACAATGTACAACAGCTCTGTCATTCCAGAAAAAGAGTTCCAAAACTGCTTTCAAGGGTGGCCCAGGTGCTTGCATTGGTGCACAGCTCCCCCAGGGGAGTACTTGAAAGGTGACCATGGTGATACTCAACCATGAGGCACACAGAGCTTCTCTAGGATGAGTTCACACACAAAGCTGTCAGGCCTTCATATGTTAAATGAAAGTGGTGAGCGTGGGCACGCCTGTCTGGCTTTCCACTCTTCCCGACTGAGCGTGTTGGGTGTGGGCTTGTCACGCATGGCCTTTATTATATTGATGGTTGAATGCTTTTTCAGCACCTATTAAGATGATCATACAGTTTTCTCCTTCATTTTGTTAACGTGGTATATATCACATTTAGTAATTTTTATGTGTTGAACTATTCCTTGCATCCTGGGGATAAATCCCACTCGATCATGGTGGGGTTTCTGTTTTTGTTTTTGTTTTAATGTTCTATGGAATTCAGTTTGCTAGTATTTTGATAAGAGTTTTTGGATCTAGGTTCGTCAGGAATGTTAGCCTATAATTTCTTTTTCTTGTAGTGTCCTGACTTGCTTTTTTATTGGGGTGGAAAATACCGTCAGGATATGAATTTGGAAGTGCTCCCTCCATCTCAATTTTTTGGAAGAGTTTCAGAAGGACTGGTAAAATTATTCTTTAAATGTCTGGTAGAATTCACCAGTGACGCCATCTGGGTCCCGGGCTTTTCTTCACTGGGGCATTTTTGATCGCTGACACCATCTCTTCATTACTGTTTTTTTGATTTTCTATTTCCCATGATTCAGTTTTTGTAGGATGTGCTTCTAGAAATTTACCCATTTTGCTGGTGAATAATTGTTCACAGCACTCCCCTGAAGCCCTCTGTGACTGCAGTCTGAGCTGTGCAGAGTTTTCTTGTCCTTCATAAACTTGTTTAGGTCTTCTCTGTTTTTTTTCTTGTAGTCTAGCTAAAGGTTTGCCAATTTTGCTTATCTTTTCAAAAACCAACTTAGTTTTGTGGATATTTTCTATTGTTTCCTCATCCTTATTAATTTACTTCTGTTCTAATATTTATAATTTCCTGTCTTCCTGGCTTAAGTAATTCTTCTTTTTCTAGTTCTTTAAGGTGTAAAAGTCAGGTTGTTTATTTGTGACCTTTTCTCCTGTAGGCGTTTATGACTACAAACTTCCCTCTTTGAACTGCTTCTGCTGCATTCAGTAAGTGTTACTATGTTGTATTTCCTCTGTCATTTGTCTGGGAGATTTTTGTTTCCCTTTGATTTCTTCTTTGACCCCTTGGTTGTTCAGGAGCATGTTGTTTAATCTCCACATAAATATGAACTTTCTCCCTGTAATTTATTTCTAGTTTTAAACTACTATGGGCAAAAAAAGGCAATTGATATGATTTCAATCCTCTTAAATTTATTAAGACTTGTTTTATGACCCAACATATGTTCCATCTTGGAGAATGAGACTGCTTCCCATGACTTGAGAAGAGTGTATGTTCTGCTCCTGTTGGAGAATCAGGAGATAGATACACACACACACACACACACACATCCGTATGTGCACATGCACCCCTTTAGCACGCTGTTTCCTTATTGATTTTATATCCAGATGCCCTATCCATTGTTCAAAGTGGTGTACTGAAGTCCCTTATCATTATTGTATTGTTGCCTTTTTCTCCCTAAAATTCTGTTAATATCTGCTTTATATAATTAGATGCTCCAATGTTGGGTGCATATATATTCACAATTGTTATGCTTTCTTTACAAATTGATCCCTTTATCATTATATAGTTAGCTTCCTTGTCCCCTGTGACAGTTTGTGACTTCAAGTCCACTTTGACAGAAGGCTAGCTGCCCCTGCTTTGCACCTGCTCCCTCTGGCCAGGGCTGCACCTACGTCAGAGGTGAGCGATATGGAGAGTGTGAATGCAACTTAAATAATAAAATGCTACTGATAAAAAAAAGTTAAGGCACCCAGGAGAGAACCCAAGTGAGAATGACTTCATGGCTGCTTCAATTCGTAGATTCTATGACACAGAATGCCTATGACATGAAGGTCTATGACAATGCCTTGACCGTGAGCACTCAGGCACTCTTAGCCTGAAGCTGCTGTTTACCCCAACCAGGGCTCCAGAGAAACTAGACCACTCACTCACTACTCTGGGCCACTGTCACATGCAATACTACCCCTTTTTCTCTACTTACTCAACTCTAAACTAACCTCTCTGCTCAGCAGACACCTTCCCCTTAAAAATGTTCCTTATTGGGCAACGCCTGTGGCTCAAAGGAGTGGGGTGCTGGCTCTATATGCTGAAGGTGGCGGGTTCAAACCCAGCCCCGGCCAAAAACTGCAACAACAACAAAAAAAGAATTTGTTCCTCATCAATCCTACTAGACAAGTTCCTCCCCCTCTCTGAACATTCATCCCTTCCCAGTTACTGGCTTGAGTCCCATCACCCCCTGAGTCAGGAGGTCTTTGAGGACAGGTCAGGCAGGGGAGCTCAAGCCTGGGTGAAAGGCCACGTGGCTGCACCAAGGAGCTGTGACCCATGCACATTTCTAGCTGCCAGCCTTCAAAGGCTCTCAAGAGGTCAAAAGCGGCCTAGCAGTTGTCATGACTCATCTTCAGGCCCTCCCAAGGCTGGTCTGTCTAACTGGGGGTCCTCTGCCTACAGTTCAAGTATATGTAAAATGGCGCCTACGTTGTGCCCTACAGTCCAAATGACTTAAGGTTCCCACAAGTGTAGTCAACTCAGTTAAAAGTCACATTAGTGCTTTTACACACAGCAAATGAGGACTCTAAACCCTACCTAGTCATCACATACATAAAATAAAGACTTAAACAGACTATGATTAAGTCACACATATCATCCCACTAACCCAACAGCTTTAAATCACAGCCTTCACCGAGGCTGGGCCTCCCACTTGGCAGGTCTCCCTGCCTTCTTCTTACCCTGGCCAGGCCGGTGAGACTCCTTCCCAGGTTGACAGGCCTTCACAGCACATGTATCTTTTGTTCACTGCAGGCTTCCACGTACTCATATTTATCCTGCAAGAGATACCTCTGTGCACCTGAGCCAGGGACGGACACCACCTGCCCTTCTCTGTCCCTGTTCTGTCCCTTCTTCACACTCCACAGAGCCCAGTGGAAACCCAGGAAAAGAAAACAGCATTAAAACACCTAATGATAAAAGGTGTCTAGTGTGAAAGAAGTTGTCCAGTAACTTTAGTAACTTGTTAGCACTATATATCCAGAAATCAACCAGAGTTATAATTTATTTCAGTAGAATAAGAATAAAGACATCCATTTTTAGTGAATCTCTTCATTAAAATATTTTATTAAAATAGATCATGTATTTATAATGAGTATTTACCGTTTTCCATCAATTATAACTTTGGGGGACACAATTGAGAAGAACAAACAAGATTTCTAAGGAAAGACAAAGTGACTTCTCTCTGTGCATACGCCCATGGCTCCTTCTCTGGATCTGCCCCTCATGGCCACCTGGCCTCCAGTTTGGCCCTTCCTGCCAGGGTGCACAGACTGGCCCTCAGATACACAGTAAAATCCAACCAGACACTCTCAGGGCCCAGCTTCTCTCAGAGCCTCCACCATTTTCCATAACATGAAGCCCAGGAGTTCTTAAAAAAGATAAAGAATGACAAAAATACTGACCTGCCTCCTAAAATCTTGCATTTTCAACTGACAGTCTTTACACCACCTGCAAAAATATTATAATAACAAGAGGGGAAAAAAAGAAAAAGAGGACCTTCCAACCTAAAGAACACCAAACAGGGAAATTCCAATTTCAGGGGAATCAGGTAATTTTCATACTGAAAATACTCCAGCACTGTAGCCTGTCCTTCACGTCACGGACTTTGCCACAATGATCTACTGTCCCTTCTCTTTCAAATGGATTGCCAAACAGCATTTTATTGGGGATTTCCTCTAAAAGGCAGTTGGAAGTTCCTGCAACACAATTTATAGGTGCATTGTTTCCATTTATTTTAATTTTATTTATAGCCTTCTGCCCAGAGCCCACTGGGCACAGGCAGCTATAAATCAAAGATCACAAACACAGGCTGCTTTGTTCTTCTGCTGGTACTGAATATCAGGGAATTGTTTGGTAAGTCCTAATATGAATACTAATTACTTTTTCAATCAGATTATGGGTGTGAACTCCCTTGAAAAACTGCACAAAACACAATTTCATTATATACTAGATATGATCTTGAGCCAGAGGACACTAGGAGTGGCCCTGCTAAGCAGGGGGATGCAGGCTGGGGGATGCACTACTCATACTGTGACCCCAGAAATTCCACCGCAGGGTCAGCCTCGTGCACTGGGTGACCTGGGAGCAAGTTTCTTGACCTCTGTGAGCCTCAATTCCCTCAACTATTACACAAAATAGCGAAAAGGAGAATCTACTCTGGAGAACTGTGGAAATGTCTACAGAGACTCCTAAACAATGTGAGACAGACGCGCAGTAGGCCCTCAGGCCAGCGCCCTTCCTCACTTGAACAAACTGGGCAGGCTCTGCCAGTCCCCTGCCCCACATATGCCACCAGATCATCTCGCCCTCCACCACCTCCATTCTCACAGCGCCACATACCCAATGTCCCACACCAAAAGCCAGGGGCCTGCCTAACGGTCTCTCCCATCACGGCCTTGTAGGCCATCTACTCCGATTCTAAAGCCCAACAACATGCCTCACTGCTGACACCAGCAGTTGACAGACCCCGCTGACTCCCTCCTTCTGAGGGACCTCCAACAGCTGCTCAATCACTGCCACCTCCAGGACTGCACCCTGACCCACGGAACATCCTGCCTAGACTGACCCTGAACACAGTCGCCCACCTCCACCCCACCCTTCCTGTTAGCTCCAGACAGTACTTTCTAAAGATTACAAATGTGATCACATTATTTCCCAGACACCCATGTGGTAGCCTGCCTCAAGGATTTACCATGTGGTATCACTGTCCTCAAGGATTTACTTCCCTATAAAAGGATTACCTCTCCCCCTGCTGCTGCTGGCCGTGGCCGTGTGCCATCGTTGGCCAGTGGAATATGAGAAGATGAGAGGCACGCTGTTGCCCTGGCAAAGCTTTAGGAGGCGCCACAAGCTCCAGCCAGCCCCTGCTCCTGCTCCCACTCTCTGCCACGGGAACAGGTCCAGGTAGAGACTGCGCTTTCCAAGGAGGGCCTGGAAGGAGAAACACTGGAGCCCTTCCCTCCCCCAGGCCTTAAGCAGAGCTCCAGCCCAGCTGAGCCACACACAACATGGAGCCCAGTGATTTCCAGCCCTTGGAGATTTGAGGGCTGTTACTGAAGGAACAATGACTGCTGTCATTTACTGGGAACAGAGCCCTACCCTGTGTAGGCTCGTGGACCGACGGGAAGCAGTGTGGGTGGAGATGGGAAGCCACATGTGACAAGCAGTCACTCTCGGAGCTGGCAACCACAGGCCTTCACAAGGCCACACACCAGCATGCCTCTCGCCACTGGCCCGGCAACCCCATGTGCCCCTGCCCTGGCACAGCCCGCTGGACACCTGCAGTGCCCTTGCCCAGCTCCATGTCCTTCCAGCCCCACTGCACCGTCAGCTGCTCCAAAACTGCAGCTCTGAGCTCACTCCAGTCAACAGGCAGCACCTTGAGAATGGGGCCGTGGTATTTGCCTCTCTCCCCCTGCTCCTTTCATGGTATCTAGTACTGACTTGGCACTGAATCTGTTATCTTGGGGTTTTTTAAAGACTTCCATTGTTTAGAAATACCGACACACTCAGTTCTCATAAAATCATTTCACATAACACTGAACTTCAAAGCTCTGGTCTCCAAGCAGGACGACGGCCAATTTTGGAAAAGGAGGCTAGAGAAAGCCTCAGAAATCTATTGAGGAGAGTAGGAGCCAGAAGACCTTTTGAGGCATAGCGACAGTGGTGCCCCCATCACGGTGAATAATAGCTGTATTATCATCCCCTACCTTGGGCAAACAGGCCATTGTAAATGCTTATTTTATGACTCAGTCTTTCATAAATTATGCAGTAAGATTCTCTTAACTTGGCTTTTCTCTGGCCTTCCAGAAGCAGTATTAATTTGGCAGCAATGTTAAGTAGATGTATTCTCTTCATGCTAGTAAGTCACTTACAAGAGTTTTATTTCTAATCAGCAGCAAAAGCAGAGGTGACTTCATAAACGACAGGGAGCACGAGAAGAGAGGAGGGATGACAGGGCCATTCTTCACCAAATCCCTGCTCACCAGGCCACATCAAAGCACATATTTTCAAGAAATTCCGAATGCTTCCAAAGTTGCCCAGCTGCCTCCTCACGACGAGCCATGGACTGTGTGAAGTGACAATGCACAAGACATGCCCTCCCCTCGAGACGGCGTGCAGGATGGAGAGAGGAGTCCAAAGAAGAAGAAAAGGCAAAGAGAAGGTGCTGCCGGGTCTGAGACTTGGAGATGGCAAGGAGCAGAGCAGGGACCTCACAGGCCAGAAACAAGGAGGCTGTGGTGGGAGTGGGAGGGAGCGCTGCGCAGAACAGGAGCCCAGTCAGATGTCCGGCGCCAACCCCGACCCTGTGACCTTGGGGGTCAGATGCCCGGGTGCCAACTCCGACCCTGCGACCTTGGGGACTTTGCTTACTATATTAATGCCCCAAGGCTCTCTTCCAAAACAGGAACAATAATAGCACTTGCCACATATGTGGCTTTAAGTATTAAGTAAGACACGTGAGGCACTCGGAGCGTACCTGGAACAGAGGTGCCAAGCACCCAACGTGGGGACATGTGTGTGCAGTCCCTGGAAGAGCAGAAATGAGCCCAGGTGGCTACAGTGACAGTGAGTGCTAAACAACAGCCCAAAATAGGGGTTGGGGGGAGAAGGGCTGAGAGGGAAGGGGGAGGCTTCTGGTCCCAGGCTACAGAGCCAGAACTCTCCTCGGAGCTCCTCTAACAAAGGACCTTCAGCAAAGCCAGGACAGCAGGCTGGTGCTCTGACAGCTCACGCTCATTAGACCATGGGCAGGAAGGGGCAAGAAGGACACCAGCGCCACATGGGAGACTCCCAGCATGGCCCAGGCCAAAGATGAGAAAAGTGTGAACTCCAGGAGGGGACGTAGAGGAGGTAGGGAGACCGGGAGCTGCTGAAACCCACGCCAGCCGCTCAGGAGGGCGGCGGGCCAGGCCAAAGTCTTCTTGCTTCTGAATCTGCATGCCTTTAACTTGCTTCCTCTATAGAGAGCTACAAGGCTTCCATTTTTTAACTTCATCACATTTATTGTATTTATGAGTCCATGTGGGAGACACCATGCAGGAAAATGTATCCCATCTCTGTCCATTCTTTCAAACACAAAAGAAAAATATAACCTGAGTCCTGACCCTATACAAAAACATATGTTACATTTATGGCGGGCACAGGAGCCTAGCACAGCACCTTGCCTCAGGGGTTTATTTAAGCCCAGTAAATGGCACATGGAAGCCCCCCAGAGAATGATCTGTGGAGAAACCTTCCAGGCAGCCCTCCGAACGAGGCAAGGGCCTGTCCAGTGTTGGAGCTGTCCTGCTGCGGGGGAGCCTATGACACACAATTCGCACAGACGTGGCACAGCAGTTTCGACTCTGTTCACAGGGTCTGGTCTGAGGCACTTCATGCAGACAAGACAAGCAAATCCTAGGGGAGACTGAACGGTCCCAAACAGAAAGTGGGACCCCACCAGGCATTCTAACAGAGCAGACAAGCCAGGCTGGCCACACTTTAGACGCGATCCCACTCACGTGACAGGCTGACCCAGCCAACACATGTCCTCGTGTAGAAATCTGGGCAGGCCAGTCACCCATGCTGGACAGATGTTCTGGGGGCAGCCAGGCCTCTCTGTGAGTCAAAACAACTGTCCCTTGTAAAGGACTACTGGATACACACATGCTCAAAAGGTGGTGAGAAAGGAGGTTCTGAAGTATTTCCGGGTAGTTGAAATTTCTTAGAGACAGGCAATGTGGATGACGCAGGATGTATCTTTCTCACAGCTGGTCCCACACGGAGACACAAGCCACCATGTGGGTGATGGTGGGCAGAGAGCTCTGAAATAAAGAACCAAGATGGGATTCCTGGTCCGCTGAAAACAGAACCCAGGCGTGAGCGGGGGAGGGCTGCTGGGATCTGGGAGCCCCTCCCCACCCCCATCCCGGATGGCGGCGCTGAGCAGAGTGCACCGCGGGACACACATGAAAACCAAACAGCGCTGCTGAACCGTGCCACTTATAAATAGGTCGGGGAGAACACTTTAACATAATTTGCTTTCCAGGCACAAAGAACTCTGTCAATCAACTCTACAACACGATAGAGGAAAGAATCTCTGTTGACAGCTTTCCGGCAAAGGAAGAAAAACAGATTTTCCAGTGAGCTAATCTGTCTTTCAAAAAAAAAAAACGGAAGCTGAAACCAGCCACACGTTTTCATTTATTCATTCAACAACTGAGAGCCAGGAGCCATCCTTGACACAGTGACCACAAGTCACTCTTCAGACCAGACAAGCAGCTGCCTGGGTTCAAATCCTGCCTGCTGCTTAGGCACTCTGGGACCCACCCCAACTCTCCCGCCCTCATTTTCTCATCTGAAAAGCAGGGGTGAAACTTCCTTCCTGGAATTGCTGTGCACAGAGGCACCCATCAGGCCTCAAGCACAGTCCACGCAGGACCTTGTACCCCCAGCACCCCGGGCACCTGCCGTCAGCATGGCCCGTCCACTCTCCAGCTCAGCAAATGTGGAAGCTCACTCATGTGTCAACTGAGCAAGTCAAATGCCACCACAGAAAAATTAGCACAGAAGACTGACAGCAGAAACAGCAGATGGCCCATAAGTTGGAAAAAAAAGAAAACTTGATCAAGTCTTAAAAATAGGAGTATCTTTCAAAGCAATAACTTTGCATCTAGTAATTATCCCAAGAAAATAACCAGAGATGAGAGCAAAGATGTGAGCAACAGATACTTAAGACGGAGCTTAGCGGGGAAGACTTAAAAGGAACAAATGATACAAAGAGGGAGTGGCCAAACGGGTGTGAGGCGTCCAAATAAGGAAACTGCACCTTTATTAAATGCTCGATGACTGGATGTGGTGGCTCACGCCTTTTAATTCCAGCACTGTGGGAAGCCAAGACGGTAGATCGCTTGAACTCAGGAGTCAAGACCAGCCTGTGCAAGAGCGAGACCCTGTCTCTACTAAAAAATGGAAAAAATTAAATGTTCACTTGCAGAGAAACATTTAGTCATGGGAAGGGGCATGACTTACTATAAATCAGAAGCCCATTGAAGTATCTGTAGCCCAGACAAACTTCTCTTTGAAGCATGTTTTTTCATATTACATATTTAATACGTGAGGGCAATTTTTATCTAAAACAATTCACTATACTCCTTTGGAAAGCCAGGTATTACATAATTCATGTGAATGGCACCCAGTGGTACAGGGATGGGGACAGATCTGAGCAAAGCCTGGGGTCTGGGGCTGATCTGCCCCAGTGTAAGATGATGGAGGCTTCCCGAGAGGAAAGCCCCCTGAGAATGGCTATGGAGAGAGGTCAGGACCCCTGAGAATGGCTATGGAGAGAGGTCAGGCCCCCTGAGAATGGCTATGGAGAGAGGTCAGGCCCCCTGAGAATGGCTATGGAGAGAGGTCAGGCCCCCTGAGAATGGCTATGGAGAGAGGTCAGGCCCCTGAGAATGGCTATGGAGAGAGGTCAGGCCCCAGGGAGAAAACGCGCCCGTCAGAAGTTCCTGGTGGCAGCCGAGCAGAGTGGCTCACACCTGCAACCCCAGCACTTTGGGAAGCCAAGGCAGGAGGACCACGTCAGCCCCCAGCCTCTTAGGGGCAAAGACAATTTTGTGGACTTTTGGAACATAGATGATTTGTAGTTGATTTTAAGTTGTGACATAATTACTCATCCCCCTCTGAGACGCCAAAACCTTTGTAAGCCCACAAATGCCTCATACTAAGGACAAAAATGTGCTGACTCCATGAGTTGGCGCAAACAAAGAAGGGCAGAGTGCAGCCCCCCGTATCCTGACCCCAACGTCCTACACACATGCAGGGGCCCTCCCCATCCACCCAACATCACAGCCTGCACATCCCACCAGCACCTCAAGCTTTACATGCCCCAACCAAGTTCTCTCCTCCCCAAATCTCTGCAAGGGCACCACTATCCCCACTCAGCCTCAGCCCCGAGGACGTTCAAATACAACTACCAAAGCCCACACCTGTCACCACCTGTCCCCCGACTACGTGTGCTCCTCCTGATTAGTCTTCCTCCAGATAAAACCAGAAGGACTTTTCTGAAGGCCAAAGTCAGACCATGCCAAGCCATGCTGAAAGCCCTTCATCGGCTTTCCACCACAGCTAGTGTGAAATCTGACCTCCTACCAATGCCCTCAGTGACCTGAGGGGTCCATCCCTGGCCCCCTCGTGGCCTCCACACTCCCCCCTCACTTCCTGCTGCTGCAATGACCTTCCTGGCAAAGTGCTGCCCTCACGCCGAGCTCATCCCACAGAGCCCCCCCTTGAGGAGACCCTGTCCCCAAATCTCATGAGGCAAGGCTGGTTCCTTCTCATGTCTCAGGTCTCAGCTTCGGTGCCCCTCCCTCAGAAAGACCACCTCACCCCTCTCTGAGCAGCCCTCCTGCACCAGCAGGACAGAGTCACAGCCAGAATGGTGTCTAGGTGCTGAGACACAGCCCAGCCAAGACACTCAGGTGCAAAACACACTCCTGACTTTGCAGACTCGGTGCAGAAAAAGTGAAAATAAGAAATCTCTTTCAGTTTTCATACTGACTATAGAGAAGGTACCCAAAAAATACATGTACATTTTAAGAAAGGGGTGTGTCAGTCCTGGTCACTGCCCGGTTTCCACTCCCTGTGACAGCAGCTGGCAAAGGACAGGCTCTTAGACCAAGAGCGCTGTCAGCTGATCGAATCAAGAGTTCAGGGCGGAGTGCAGAGCAGAGCCAGAGTGCCCATGAGAAGAGAACAAGGCAGCTTCACTCACATTACTAAGTACTGCCTACCATGGGGTGACATTCGAAGCAACTTATTTAAACGAATCCATTTAATCCTCAGCATGAGTGGTGAGGCCCACGCTGTCAGCCACAGTCTCATCCTGACCTGCGCCGGCATGGACACCACCTCAAACCCCCTACCACATGGCCTCCCACACGCCCAAGAAATCGCCCAGCCCTGGGCCCTCCAGAGTGGGCGCCCATTCCCAGGTGACCTCAGACAGCAGGCAGGTGCGGTAATACCAACCACACAAGAACAGAAGCTAAAATTTGGGTGGTGACCTCTCTGCAGAGGTTTTCTATGTTTTCCAAATTTTCTTTAACAAACATGCTTTTTTTTTTTTTGTAGAGACAGAGTCTCACTCTATCGACCACAGGCGCCCGGCTATTTTTTTGTTGCAGTTTATCCGGGGCTGGGTTCAAACCCGCCACCCTTGGTATACAAGGCCAGTGCCCTACTCACTGAACCACAGGCGCCGCCCAAACATGCATATTTTTATCCAGCTAAAAAGGTTTCTGGATCACACCTTCAACGGGCTCAGACTGGTGACCGGCAGGTGACCAGGTGTCCCTGAGGTTTGGTGTAGTCCCGGATTCTTCAGAGACCCTACGGAACGCCCACAACCTGAGCCCTCACCCTGCCTCCCAGACATGGACTTCTTCAAAGAAGACAGTAAAATGCTCCAGATTTCACATGACCCTCCCCTCTCAGTACTGAACAAAGCTGGACACACATGGGCCCCGGCGGCCAGGGCCACCCACTTCAGCCAGGTGCTGGCTTTCCTGTTAATCCCAGGCCATAGGATGGTGGATTTCCAGACAGGGACTCTGAGGTCTCCAGCCTGAGGAGCCCCTAGAAGGCAGACAAGTATGACCCGTGGTCAAGCTCCCCGGGTTCCCCTCCGGGTGGAAGCAGGACCCCATCAGGCCAGCCTGAGCCTCTGCTTCAGCTGCCCAGCCCGCCCTGACGAGGCCGTCTGCTTCCTCAGCTCATCTGCACCCCATGTTGGCTGGGCACTTAGGGACCACTCAGGAGTCAGGACTGCACGGTCACCTACCGCGTGGCCACTTACCTGGGTACTCCTTCAGGACAGGTTCCCACCGAATTGCTCCCCATCCCACTGTGCTGCCCACAGCAAAGAGCCCAGCACACTACGGCCCTAATAAAATGTAGCATCGGGCCAGGCGCCAGGGCTCACACTTGCAATCCCAGAGGTAGGAACACCACTTGAGGCAGGCGTCTGAGACCAGCCTGTGCAACATACTGAGACTGTGACTCTAAGAAAAAGTACCTAGTCTGGTTGATGTGGCACTACTCTTGGGTTGGCTTAGAATGGGACTGGGTTCTCCTTCAGTCCTCCAGAGACTCGCCTGATCTTACCAGAGAAGTACTCGGTGCTTTGGGAGCAGAAGGTAATCTCTTACAAATGATGGCTTTGGGCTGAGAGGAAGGCAAGACGAAACACAGCTCAGAAGGGGCTCACTCCAGAGCGCACCACGAAATCACAAAGCACGGTCCCTGCCAAGTCACCTCCCAAACCAAGCGTGAGGGAAGGCGGCAGAGGGGCTGCAGCTTCCCAAGGGAGGCGCAAATGCCTGCACTGAAGAACAAGGAGCTGCCACCCAGACAGAGGGAGGTTGAGAGCTGGCCCAGCGTGACTCAGGGAAGGCTGGCAGCTTCAGGGCTGATGGGACCATAAAGAGCAAAGGGGCCAGTGACAAGAAGTGCCAGAGAGGCTGGTGCAACCCAAAGACCTCACGCTTCATCCCAGGGTGAGGAGAAGAGGGGAGGTGACGCCGTCTGCAGGATCAAGCCCGACCTGCTGCTCCACAGAGCCCTGCCCAGGCGCCAGTCCCACCGCCCTCCCGGCACACAGGTGCACAGCCAGCGGCTCTGGCCACCAGCAGGTCCCCGCCGTGCAGGACCCTTCTCCCTTCTTTCATTCTCCCATACCCCAAACCAGCCTCCATCCCCAGGCCCTGGGCCTCATCCACTCCCCTCCCCCACCAACCTGGGACTCCCCCCACCCAGTCCCAGTGTTGTGCTCTCCTGCAGGGCGGGGGGCACAGCTGATAAATGGACCTTGTTTCCTCGGGGCCCAGCACAGGTAGATGCTTAAGAAATGTTCTCCAAATAAATGACCAAACAAATCAATGCATAAATGACTGAACTCAGGAGTTAATGGGTAAATAAGCGAGTTGGAATAAGAAATGGCTGCAATCCTGTTAAACTGCCAGCAGCCTTTGAGGAACCTAGGAAGTACAGAGCAGAAAAACCTCAGAATCACACAGAGAAGGGGGCTGCACACCTCGGTGAGACAGCGCCGCGTGCCCTGGGCACTTCAATTCCAAAACACTGATGTGGGGGAGCTAAAGGGCAAAGAGTAATCGAGTCAGCAGTAGCTATCACACCACCGGGGCCATCAGGGGACTGTACTGTCAAGCCAACGTGGCTAACAGCACAGCTCCGTCTGACACCAAGGCCTTGCTGGGCCTGTGCCAGGGAAACACAGAAGGTGTTCAGAGAGTGACACTCCAGGGATTCCCTCACAGGTTCATAATTGCAACAAATAAAAACCAAAAACAAAACTGGAAACAACTTAAATACCCAAATAATAGCAGAATGGCTTAAGAAACATGTTCTCTATGAGCAAATGGAAGAAATGACTATATTTTAACAAATATCACAGAGCCATTAACAATGATGTTTTCAAAGAAAATGAGCCTCACGGGAAAAGATATTATTTAAAATAAGTAAAAACAAACAGACACATAATTAGACACACTCCTCCATCCCAAATCTACATACAAAGGAAAACATTTGCGCGCGCACACACACACACACACACACACGCGCGCGCACACACACACACACACACACACACACGCACGCACAGGCCTTCCCAGAAAGACACCAAGAGGACCCACTCTTCTAACACCCTGGGCATCCAGGCTGGTGGCTCACAACTGGCTTGTGTCTTTTTTCTGACCCTGGTCACAGGAGGTGGCACAGCATGGCAGGAAGGCCATGGTCTGAGACACTCCTAAGCCTGAGCCCCTGCCTCTGTGACATCAAAGCCACGTAGCCTAGGCAAATTTCCTTTGAGCCTCAGTTTCCTCATCTTCAAACAGGATTAACACCATGTCTATTCACGGGCTTTTGTGAGCAATGACCAAGAAAATGCATGTCAGACACTTCACAGCACACCTGGCCCAGTAAGCTGTAAGAAATATTAGATGCCATCATTTTTCTTATTAACACTCGCAGTGGTTCCTAATTTTTAAACATTGAACATTTGTAATATTAAGGAATGGCAAAGATCAAGAAATTTAAATATTCCACAAGAAGATAAAGACTGTGTTCCTGACACACCAGCAGCTGGCCAAAGAGGACAAGATGTCCTCTGACCACGCAAAGGGAGATACCAGGATCAGCCTTCTGGCTCCCCAGCGAGGCCCCTCAGGGGCCCAGGCTCCAGGCACCCAGACTCCAATGTCCAAACCATCTCACCGCCTTCCCAAACATTCTCTGTGTTTTCAGATCTCATCTCTTACCCTCTCCTTGCTGGAACACCCTGCCCCAGTTCTGCTTGAGATTAGCCCCGTGTACAGTGCCCACATGCACAGGACACCCCCTCTGTGCCACGCTGGCTCTTAGGGGCCTACCCACAGAAACCTACAGCCAGCACCCCACCAGAATTTACTCCTTGTTCACCTGCTGCACAGAACTTAACCCTTCCCAGTTGTACAGGAATTACTTGCAGCAGATCTGTTTCTCCATTAAAGTAGAAACCTTCGGATCCTCCGTGCCTAGCCCAGGAGGAGCTCACTACATCTTTAAGCTGAATAACACAATTAGAAATAATTTTCACTATTAATAAAGGCATTCTTCTTCCATGTCAGGAAAATGGAGGAACCAATAAAAAGTCAAAATGAAAATAAGATTTCTCTCTCTATCTCTCTCTCTCCAGAAAAGTCGGCCACACTGGCCAAAGCAAATTTATAATCTCATTGAAAACAGCTATCAATTAAATGCTGCATACTAAAGATCAAAAAATGACTTTGCTAAATATATCTTATACTTTAATATTTGGTTTAGGTAATGGTGGTAGAATTTTTAAGCATAGAAGTCCCAAGTTGAGAAAAGTTTTAATGACTTCTGATAGAACTGGCCCACATAAAAGAATTCATGTCTTCCTAATTCAATATACACTTTATTGAGGAAATAACCATGAATAAATGGAAGAAAAGAGTGTACTTTAGTGAAGGATTTAATGGTCTGATCTAGAAGGTCATTAAAGTAAAGGAACAAGCAAATGAAAGTAGTGACCTGCATACAGAAAGACCTTGGGGGCAGCCTGGGAGCTGGACGGCGAGGACAGGTGGGCGAGGCCATGACCAGCAGGCACATCTGGACACCACAGGGCGGGTCGGGGACAGGGGACAGCACATGGACCAGGGCTGAGGACAAAGAATGCAACTGGGAGGGTCGAAGCCAGGAAACAGTAAATGCTCAGATTAAGTCAAAACACGCAAGGTTAAGTTCACCATTGTGAGGAAACACGTGTAAACTGAAAGGGAGCTCCTAAAATTTGGCAATTGTGATAATACAACAAAGATCAATAAAGTCACCCCAAAGTTTGAGTTACCTGGCTGCATTTTTAACCAAAATCCATTTTCCAATTCCTCAAACAATCTTCCTGAAAAATCCCTTTAAAACCAGCCCCACTGAACCAGAACAAAGCCAGGCAGGGCCCCCAACCACACAGGCAGCAGGCGGGGTTCCAAACAGCGGTGGGCCGCCAGGCTGGGCCTGGGGAAGAACGGTGGGGGAGGATCTGAGGCCAAGCGCCCCGCAAAGGGACAACCGTGTGAGCCACAGAGCCTGCACATTTCAGATACTGGCCTCAAATGTGGACCACTGTGAGCCTCGGGATTCATGACCACTCCCAAGTCTGTTCACAGCCACAGGCCAGCCCCAAACAGCCTCATTATACGTGTGTCTGCTGTGCCCACGGCGTGTACAGAGAACCAAGCGCTGGCACCAGGGAGGCAGCGGCAGGGAGTAGAAGCAGCCACCGGCCCCAGAAATGGCATGAGGTAGTTCCAGACAGCGACAGCTCACAGCACGGCTAATTCACTTGCTGCCGGACTTCAAAGTGTCACCCACACGTCGTCTCTTCCAGCCCCACAGCAGGATTACTGGATTATCACAAAGGAACAGAAGCCTGATTAACCTCCCCAGTGCACAGCTCTGATCATTCTGCTCCCTACCCCAAAACCTTCCATGGCTCCCAATTACCCGCAGAACAAAGCCTGAGTATCAAAGACTTTCAGACCATCTGTGCCAATTCCTTGGTCTCACTGATGAGGAAACAGAGAGAAAGGCTGAACTGCGAGGCTAGACTGTCTGACCCTGACAGAGGCCAGAAAAACCCCAGGATCTCATCATGTCCTCTCTGCCTCCAGCGGTCTCCTAACAGTCCTGTGGCTGCCTCAAAACCAGAGGCCTTAGCCTGGCAGGCTAGATCTTCCAAGCCCTGGCCTAGCTGCACATCTGGCCTTTCCTCCGCTGCCTTCTTCCAGAACCATCACTCCTGGGGTGCGGCAGGCGCTGGCTTTCAGCGCAGACTCTGCTGTCTGGGTGAGCCTGCGCCAGTCCTGAGCTTCTGTGAGCTCCAGGAAGCCATTACTGGACCTGCTGCTGCCGCCATCCTGGCTGCTCAGACCCTACCCTCTGCAACACAGAGGCGGCCAACATAAGAAACTAAGTTCACTGCACTGATATGCACATGTGGTGCATGTCCAGTCTATGAAAATTAGGGCAATTTAAGGAGGTGGTCAGTGCAGGTAAGTGGTCAGCTATGAAGGTTCCACTGTACGTGTTTATATCT
>CAUYON010109784.1:0-97802 GCA_963573935.1 Arctocebus calabarensis | reverse complement strand
TTTTCAGTAAATACCCATTTGGCTCTTTGCTGGGAAGCCCATGGGTGCAGGGTTCTCCTCCTGCCTTCCTCCACGCCCTTTGAACGTTGCTCCCAAATGTACCCCCCCCCCCCCGCAAAGCCACATGGAGGAACAGACCCCAGGCTGTACTCACAGTCTGAGCCATGGGTGATTCCACTTCCTCAGCTGCTCTGAGGGAGCCCCACGCTCTGCTGCTCATACAGGGAGCAGCCAGCGCCTGGTGGGGCTGTGGGCTTTTGAGGCCTCCCAAGTCACTCTGTGTGTACCACCCTCCGACTCCCAGTTTGCACGGGTAATGCTCAAACGCCAGAATGGGAACAGGCCAAGGAGAAAAAGGAATGGAGATGGCTGAGCTCTGGTAAACCACAGTGCACCAGCTCGGTGTTTATGAAACAGTCTGAATGGTGAAGCTCTGTGAAAAAGAGGCGTAGGCTAATGTAATTTTCTTGAAGTCCCTTGTAAAGTATTTTACTCTACTTTAATACAGCTGCTTTTATGAAATGGTTTTATTTTAAAAGATCCCCAAGGGCTTACTAGACTGAAAAGAAAAAAATCAACTATACATCTCTAAATACCGCCAATGTACTTTTGTGATAAGGATTGGGGAAGCTGTGACTGCAGGTGCCTCCTGAAAAGCAGACAGCCGCTTATGCCCTCAAAGCTCTGGGAAGAAGTAAAGAGAGAAAGAGAGAAAGATGATTGTCTGTGTCAGATGGGCGGCACATGGGCTGTCTGTGTTAATAAAGGCCAGGGCTTCTCCCCATTTGCTATGTGTATTTCACTGAGTGTCTTCCACCAGCTGCATTCTCCCTGTGTGACAGAAGAGGAAGAACTAACTCAAGGCACAAGGCTTCTTCACAGAGAGCGTGAGAAGGTGCATGTAAAGCTTCTAGGGGTGAATGGAGGTCAGCAGTAGCCAGCGTCATTTAAAAGTTCTACATTTTAGAGAGTAAAAGATGGTAGTCTATAGTTTATCCAACAATAAAAATATCATATCCCACCAAAATTGTACTTAATCCATTCCTGCCAAAATGGCTGATCCTGGATTATTCTTCTTTATTTTTGCCCTAATTAGGAATAATGCCAACTTTCAGCATGTTGATGGAGGATACAGGGGTGGGCAGAGGGCAGGGAAGAAAAGTCCTTCTTGATTATCTTCTAAGAGAATCACCTTGCTGGGAGCTAGGAAGGGGCAGTAGAAGAGCAGGTGATGTCACTCCAGCGGTCAACATATACCATGGGCAGTGCCTGTGGCTCAGTATTGGGTGCCGGCCCCATATACCGAAGGTGGCAGGTTCAAATGACCAAACTGTAACAAAAAAATAGCCGGGCGTTGTGGTGGGTGCCTGTGGTCCCAGCTACTCAGGAGGCTGAGGCAAGGGAATCGCCTAAGCCCAGGAGTTGGAGGTTGCTGTGAGCTGTGACTCCATGACACTCTACTGAACATGACAAAGTGAGATTGTCTCTACAAAAAGAGAGAGAGAGAGAGAGCACAGTTTAACAGTTCAAAATAAGTATACAGTATCTTCCTTCCTTGGGAAATGTTAAGGCTGTGCTCTCTAACCAAGAGCGATGGTTCCGCATATCTTCCCTGCAGTTTCCCCAGCCCCAACCCCTTCCCTCATTTCCTACCCACACTGCCTTGCTCTTTTTTTTTTTTTTTTTTTGCAGTTTTTGGCCAGGGCTGGGTTTGAACCCGCCACCTCTGGCATATGAGGCTGGCGCCCTACTCCTTTGAGCCACAGGTGCCGCCCTGCCTTGCTCTTTTTACTCACCTTCTTCCCCACAAAATCTCTCCAAGGCCTGGCAACCCAGTTAACAAAGAGGATGCTTTTCTGTGCTGGAGGAGGACAAGGAACCACACTGGGAAAGAAGGAGGCATTAAACTTTCAGTTTAGTTACACAAGTTATTTATTAATATTTCTATGAAGTAGTATTTTAAAGACAAAGTTGGAACCTACCAGCAGAGATCTACAATGCAGCCAAGTGCATAAGTCGAGCCTGAAATTTGCAGGGCATGAAAAAATCAACCTCCAATTTACTGAGAGTCTTGAAAAACCCCAGAGGCTGGTGGGCAGGCTCAGGAACTGTCCAGCACTATGGAAAGTGTTTTATTCATAGTAACTACACTGTTTTCACATCAATCTGAGAAGTAGGCACTATTTTTTTTCCTTTTTATTAATGAGAAAACTGACTCTCAGAAAGGCTAAATAACTTGTTCAAGGTCACACGCTAGTCCATTTTGGCTCAAACATTCGAATCTAGATTAGTCTGATTCTAGAGTCCCGTAAGTCTGTCTTTCATAATATACATTTTTTTGTTGTTATTTTGAAATGAATTGAGACCTACAGAAAAGCTGAAAAAAAGAATGCAGATAATTTTTTTCACTAGATTGCACAAATCTTAACATTTTATCACATTTACTTAATAATTCCCCCTCCCCTAACCATGTAAGAGTGAATTACGATTTGATTTACCCCCTTTCCCCTGATATTCAGTGTGCCATTTCCTAAGAACAAAAGTTTTTCTCTCACTCTTACAGAATCAATCAGAACAATAATCAAATGAGAAAAGTAATACTATTACAAGATCTAATCTCAAGCCTTACTCAAATTTATCCAATTACTGTACTTGTGTTTTTTATAGCAAAAGAAAATAATTATCTCATCTGAGATCTAATGCTGTGTCTAAATCTATGTCTCTTTAGCTTCCTCTAATCTGGAAAGCCTTCTCAGCTCTGTTCTGTCTTTTGTGACATGACATGGTTTAAGACTGCAGAACAGTTACTGGTGTACTGTTCCATAATCTGTCTGATGTTTGCTTTGATTAGATCCATGCCGTGCCTTTGTGGTGCGAACATCACAGAAGTATTTTTGTGTTGTTCTCACAGGCCCTCATAGCAGGTAGTGTGAAGCAGGTAGTATCTCTTCATGTCATTACTGGGGACATTACCTTGGATCTCTTAGGGTAGTTTCTGCCAGGTTTCTCCCATATACATTAATTTTTCCCCTTTACAATTAACAAACTTGTAAGAAAATATTTGCAGATGACGCCAGTATCTTATTTCTTTTTATATTTTCACCCACTAGTTCTAGCCTTCACTTATAATATTTGTCCCCAACCATTTTCACCATCATGGCTGCCAAATAGTGATTTCCAAAGACTTGATTCCTTCTGCATTTATTAGTTAGCATTTTCTTTCAGAAAGATCTTTCCTCTTTTCCTCATTTACTAATTTATCTTCAGTTTTTAAAGTTATATTGTTATGTTCTTATGGATTCTTACTTTATTCTATGGGTTTTAATCTGTTACCATCATCATTTACATTCATGCTCCAGCTTTCCAGTTGGGTTAGTGGAGGGCCTGATGTGTCATTTTTATACCCAAGTATCCTAACACCTCAGCTTTTATGGCCTCACTTGAAACCTGCCACCTTTCACCTTCCTGTCTTGAATCTTTTCTCTTTAAAAAATACATTATTTTCCAAGAAGGCCTCAGACCCAGTGGTCTAGTTACTGTCCTTACCGACTGACTCTTGAAATAAAATATTTTAAAAAGCTAGTGCTGGAGGTGAAGAGGATTAAGTAGCAATTCTGGGAAGCCATGCTCAGCCCTGCCAGTTACTTAGAGATACAAGAGAGGTAAACTATGATCTTTCCTGAACACGTTTTGCTTCCTCAAACTTCTCTACATTTTAACACATTCTAGTCTAACTCCTTCCATTTGCCTGCAAACATGGGATCAGATTCTAAGACTTCTTTCTTCTGTGAAGCCAGCCTCACCCCCATCCCTAAGCAGAGCTAATTATTCTCATCTTGGCAGCTCTATAAGCCGTTGGAATAGGCTTTTATTATAGGATCACTCATATGGTATTATAATTATTTTTTAACTTTATATTCGCCTGAATAGGCTGTGAGCTTTTCACAAGTGGGTATATATATATATCTGGATCAAAATTTTAATAAACATTTTTAATGGTTTAAAATGCTTTAGAATGTATTCCAGGTCATTGTATAAACCAGAGGCCAACAAAGGGCCAGGTAGGCTTTGTGGGTAATATGCAGCTATTCATCACCTGCATGGCAGAAGGCCCCATAAGTCATACATAACAGAATGAATGTGGCTCTGTTTCAATAAGACTTTATTGATGTAAACACTGTTAACGTAAGTGGAGCCATAACTTGCTGATGCCTGGTCTCTCCCACCTCACAGTCTTCTCACTGCCTGAATCACCTTCCTCAGAAAATCCCTCCTTCCCCTAGGCTCATCCCTGCATATCCTTGACGACTCTGCTTAAACCTTGTCTGTTTGGAAGGAGGGTAGAGCTCCCTGACCTGTATAAGAGATTATGTTCCAGGGCTGTACTTTCCAAATCCCTCCACCCATTATTTTCTTCTTAAAACTCTCTTCAATGTTAACTATAAATAGTTGTTTTGCTTTTGACACTTTAGTGAAATTGTCACAAGAACAGTTTATTGACTTCCTGCACCCACGCTCTCAGTATTCACTGAGCTGGTGGTGTAGGTACTCTCTAAACATTTGTTGAATTTACAAACAAATAACCAAAGGCTTTCACATACCACAGCTTGCAAAATCTGCCTAGATGTGGGCACTCTCCCTGTATCTGCATTTCTTACCATTAGGGCCTTCTGGCCCCATTTACTTGCTGCAGGACACACACAACCAAAGACTGGCAGGAGCAGGTGTATAAATGCCCCAGCTTCCTCACGCCCTAGAGGTGATAACTCTTAGGCTTATGTTTTAAACTTGCTTCTGGAATTCACCATCAGACTTAGTCCAGTCTCTCACGCTGACAGGTAATTTGGTAGCGTCCCTTTCGCTGGCCGCTTTCCCTTGTATTTAAAACCACTGAGAAAGAGCTTATCAAACTCTTATTCTCTGTTATCATCGCATTGCTCCCTTCACCTTCCACACAAACTTGAATTCTTGTTTCAGGGTCTGCTCCTGGAGGAGCAGAACATATGTTCCCAACATCCCTAGGAGGGATGTATCACCACTTGTGTTTTTAAAAATTAAAAAGAAATGCAGGGCAGAAAGATTAAGGCCATCCAGCAAGCACACGGAAGAAAAGGGACTAACCAAGACCTTGGACTCCAGACCCTGAACGTAATTCAGGGTTCAAGTGGTGAGACCTTAATGACTGGACAGCTGACTGTAGTTCCTACATAAACTCATCTCCTTAAATTCAAGCCCTAATGTAATTTTTTTTTTTTTTGGTCATAATGTTGATATCAAGTACACAAGCCTATTTAAGTAAGAATGAAATGGAAAAAAGTCAGTTGGATTATTTCCAAAATTATTTTTCAAATTCCAGCCTTTTAGCCATGGATTCTGTGTGGCCAATAATCTACTTTTCAGTAATTTCTCTGCTTATGGAAGAATAACTTGTATGGGAAGCGTCTTCAACCTTCTAGCCCAGGAAGTCCAGTACTGCTGGACCCTGCCTTAGGCTTTTTTGTACTTCACAGCAACTTGCACAAATGTGGCACAGGTGTGCAGGTGGATTCTGAACACAGAGGATCACCCAGGTGAGACAGCACAGGGTAAGGTTGAATCCCAAAGCTAGGAAGGCACTGATCAGGCCCAGGAAAGAACCAGGAATTAAAGCCATGTAGGAAATAACCAACAGAATAGAGGGAAACAGTCCCTGAGACGGACTCCATGACTGATGCTAAACAAAGGGTCTAGGCCAACCGAGCATCTCACAGAGCAGGGTCTCTCTCAGGGCAGGGTGTGCATGTGAGAGCTGTGTTTGGCTGAGAAGCAGGGAGAGGCTGAAGGGGATTCAAGGGAAACGACTTCTTTTTCTTCATTCCATTTCTACAGAGGCTCTTGCATTTCTGAGTTCCACAGTCATGCTGCCCAGCTTCTACTGTGTTCTTCAGCAGAATGACAGGTTGGGGCGGCTCAATCTCTGAGGTGGGAGAGACCCTGGTACAATACCCAGGACCTGGGGAGGGTATTGTACTGTGTGACGTCACACGCAAAGTGGAATAATAGCAGCACCTTTTCCACAGAGTTTTCAGGGAACGAAAATGCATAGCTCAGTGTGAATTGCCAAGAATAACTCCTGTCACATGGTTGGTCTTTAATATATGTTAGCTGTTTTAAATTATGGGTGGTCATATTATTTCAGAAACATCCATAGATTGGCACGATTTCATGAATCATTGCCACTCGGGTATGATGATGGAGCCAGTTGCCAAGGCAAACATCCGCCTTGTATTTAAAACCACTGAGAAAGAGCTTATCAAACTCTTTGCAGAAATGCATATACAAATATACTCCAGTTCTGTGACCTTAACATTTAATAACCATAAAGGAAACCAGGTCACTCAGCCACAACTTGATTCTAATGAACCCTTGCAGGCTTCTAAATATCACTACTTTATTTTCTTTTTAAGTGTTCAAAACCATCGCTTTAATGATCTGTTCTGGAGACTTGACCCAGAACAATGTCAGTCTCATTATAGAATCTCAGAATTTACTGCCACCCTTTGAAATATTTGGAGATACTTTTTCTATCCTGTCTCAGCATTCCCACCGTGCTTCTGGGTTAAATTTATTTAGAGCAACTGGGTGCTAACTTACAATGTCTTAACTTACTGTGGACTTTCTTCTTCCTTCTACCAGTGTTTACTCTGCATTTTTATTTTTATGCTTTCTTTCTTTTTCTTTTTTTTGGTTTTTTTTTTTTTTTTTTTTAGAAGTTAGAAGCAGAACAGATGCTCAGGCATCTCCGTCCTCTTACCCATTCTTCTCCTTTGCTTACCTGCAAGAAACAGGTTTTATGGTTCAACTTTCTGATCCAAACATAGCTTTAAAGCCCGTTTGGGTGTCCTTAGAAATTTTTCCAAGACACCCACTCCAGATATGAGACACCCACTCCAGATGTCTTGTTTTCTCATCGTTCACTGTTCAATTTAACAAAACACATATTAGACACCTACTGTGAGGCAGACATTGTGCTGTGCTTTAAAAATACCAAGGAAAATAAAATGTGGCTCCTGCACTCAAGGAGCTCACGGGAAATAAAAAAATGCACACACAAGTGCAAGACCTTGTGCTGGAATCCTGGGAAAGACCTGCAGCCCTAACTCATGCACCTCCACCTGCAGGCCGCAGAGCCTTGGGGAGGGCTGCCCTGGGGAGTGATGTGTGAACAAGGCTTCTTCTTTCATTCCCCTTCATTCCTCTGTCCCACCCTTCTCTAGTCCCACAGAGAACAATGTGTGCAAATATGTCTTTTTGCTTATACAGAATTCATGCAAAATGCATACTGCAATTTTGTGTGCATGCATTTAGTTCCTTAATTGATGTAAATGATCCTGTGTTACATACTTTTATTCTACTTTATACTTTCCTTCACTAAACACTCTTTTTAGGATGCATTCACACTAGTGTGTAAACATCTAGGTGTTATTTCTAATTGCGCGTCATCCTGGGCTGTAGTCACCCTGGGCTGCGCGTCTCCACCTCCTTCACTCTCCCTTGTCTCTGTGTAAAGCACTCAGGTTGCCTCCTCTTCCCAACACCCTGAGTGACTTTGAAGCAGCACCTTCATGACTCACTTATCAATGCATGTCAGAAGTCCCTTGGTTCAAATATGCCCAGGAATAGCATTCTTGGATCAAAGACATGGCCATCAGAATCCCCAGAACCTGTGAAGATGTAGCCTTATGTGGCAAAGGGATGTAATTAAATTAAGAATTTTTAAATTGGAAGATTATCATGGATTATCCAGATGGACCTGATATAATCATAAGGGTCCTTAGAAGGGAAAGAGGGAAGACCAGGCCGTAGCAGCTCACACCTATAATCCTAGCACTCTGGGAAGCTGAGAAGAGTGGATTGCCTGAGTTCAGGAGTTGGAGACCAGCCTGAACAAGGGAAAGACCCTGTCTCTATTAAAAATAGAAAAAATTAGCCAGGCATTGTGGCAGGCACCTGCAGTCCCAGGTACTTGGGAGACTGAGACAAGAGGATTGCTTGAAACCAAGAGTTTGAGGTTACTGTGAGCAATGACACCTCGGCACTCTACCTTTGTTAACAAGGGCATCAAAGTGAGACTCTGTCTCATTAAAAAGAGAGAGAGAGAGAGAGAAGCAAAAGAGTCAGAGTCAGAGATTTGAAGATGCTTCACTGCTGGCTTTAGAGATGGAGGGAGACTGCAGAAGAGTAGAGAAAACTGATTCTCCCCTGGGGTCCCCAGAAGGAGTGCAGTCCAACCAATGCCCTGATTTTAGCCAGTGAGACCCATATCAGACTTCTCATCCCCAGAACTGTAAAGTAATACATTTATATTGTTTTAAGCCCACATGTTTATAACTACAGCCATAGGAAACACACAAATAAGCTACACTCAGATGTATTTTGACCACTCAGAATGGTCTGGTCCACATTCCTGATGGCTATGTGTGAGGCCCCATGTCCTCACACCCCCAGCATCTCTTCTGCTTTCTGATATCTGTTAGTCTGTTAGGAATAGACCATAAATGAGTTTTGAAGAGTCAAAATTCCCCCAAACATAGTGTGGTGAGTTGGAGAGTGTCTTAGAGCCCGGCGGCTGATACGGCTGGGTTGGCTAGCCTGGGGGTAGTGGAGGGGATCTAAATCATTTGGCCCCTCATAATGAGGCTCACAAGAGGCCTACAAGGCCAATAAGTGGAGAAGAAGTCATTGTGTGGACTTTAGGGAGAGCCCCAGCCAGAGGAGCAGGGTAGGGTAACAGTCACAGTCCGGGTTGGGAACCAGCCACAGTTCCACAACTGCTGTGTGACCCTCGGTGCGTTCCTAGCCTCTGACTCTCAGTACTCTCTACTGTATGACAGGGGTCATAGCACCGCCTCCTCAGGGACTGCTGTGAGAGTCACTTGAGGTGTGAATATAAAGCCCCAAGAGAGTGAACAGTGTGCAGTTAGCACCCAGTAAATCATCACCATCGTGGGAATAATCTCCTCAGCACAATAATTATAACACTAATAACAATTTCCTACATTCTTCACATTTGAAGAGAGAAAATCTGATCTTTCTTCCCAATGCATAGTATCTATTGCTGACTTTGCTTTCCTGTCTAA
Organism: Arctocebus calabarensis; assembly: GCA_963573935.1. Taxonomy (NCBI): domain Eukaryota; kingdom Metazoa; phylum Chordata; class Mammalia; order Primates; family Lorisidae; genus Arctocebus; species Arctocebus calabarensis. Next base: position 88,683 of record CAUYON010109784.1, on the reverse strand, counting down.
AGAATAATGTATTGCAATGAATTTTCACATATTTACATGCAAATAAATGATTTTATAATTTTCAAGGAAATCTCCCCCTCTTCAACCACTACCCTCAAATACCCCCCAGGCCTAGAAATGAGTGGTTTCCTTTTAGTGCTGTTCGTGACACAATGCAGTTGAATGAAACCTATTATCTGGATATCCCATCCTCCTCAGAGCTCTCCCCCAGGACTTTCCAGGACTAAATAACACACAAGGGGAGAAAGTAATGGGGATCATATAAATGATGGGAAACAGTGCTTTAAGGATTCTGTGTTGTGAAGAGATGAAAGCATCTGGTCAGAAGGCCAGTAACAAAGGAAAAGGAAGTTCAAAGGAACTGACAAGGGAGACAAGAAAAGTATTTTTTGAGATAAGATTTGTGGAGAGTGAAAAGTAGATGACTTAGGGGACTGTGGAAGAGTCTTCATCACACAGGTGCTCTGGAGCAGGTGTGTGGGGCCTGGGCTTCTGCTGGGCTGGAGCTCTGAAAGCATTAGCAGACACCAGCCTCATGCCTCTGAAGCCTTCTTCGACTTGCCCGGGTCAAGGCGGCTTTTTCCATGGGTGCTGTGTCTCTCCTCCTGACTATTAGAGAAGGATTGCACTCAGCTGTAAAGTAGATGCCTGTGACTTTGGTCTTCACTCTACTGTACATATCTCCAACTTTTTTCTGGTTACACTCATCATGCATTGAAATAGCAACCTGTGGCCATTGGCCCTGTCCCTGTGCTAAGCGCAGCTTTGCGTGCACTAGAAAGAAGACGCCTCATGACAACCCAGAATACCCATTTTATAACTGTGGAAACTGAGGCAGGAGAAGATTGCGAGACTTGCTCACAGACATGCAAGTGGTAGAGAATGCAGGTGGGATTATGCCCAGGGATTCTGTTGAGAATCTATTACTCCCAAAGCCAAGCACAGTGCTGGGCACAAAAATGCACCCAGCAAGGGTTTGATTTGTGCACAGATCATACTGACTGAGATGCAGCTGGCCAGGCAGGGGTCTCAGGAGTTTCATCCCTTAGAACTGCCTGCTTTGTGGCTGGTGCGTGCATGAGAGAGCGGGACATCCTCTCCAGTTGCCCAAGCAGGAAAGGATACCGGGTGGTTCTGAGAAGAGGGCCTGGGACTCTTGGCTCCTGAGTCTGGCTGGCTTGGCCGTGTGTCTTATGGGCAATCTGACTACCCCACGAAGATGGTGCCAACAGGGAAAGAACAAAAAATGTATCCTTTGTCTTACGGATTTTTAAAACAAATATACCACCGGATGCCGGACACACTTTACAGACTTGCCCTTCAAATATTCTTAAAGGCCTTTACACCCATCTGGTTACTAAGCTCCCAAGATTAACCTCTACTTTGATTTTCCCTCGGCCCTGCCCTCCCTGTGATTGCTACTTAGAGAAGTTCATCCATGGCCTCAGTGCCCTTTGTGGCCTAGAGAGTTGATGGGACTTGGATTACAAAGCAAGCAAACCCCAGCCCAGGGACATGCAGAGGGCCAGGATATTAAGCCGAGCTTAATGGTCATTTTAATGTCAACATTTTACTGTCCACACCCACACTCAGACCAATAAGGTGTAGGTGTTGCCATGTTTTTAGAAAGAGGAAAACAGTCTCAGAACAAATTGTGGGTGAAACTGGCAGGGAGAAGTTTGTATAGTTATCCAGACAAAAATGGACTTTCGAGAAGATTTTAGGAACTCTTGGAAACCTAGCATTACTGGGGACCATTTCCTTGGGTCTTGTTTAAGTGAGTGTTTCTGCAGGAAATAGATAACACACTCAAATGTGATCATTTGTGGAATATTTAATAAAGGGATGGTTTACAAGAATGTGTAAGTGGAGTATACAGAAACCACAGGGGGGGTGCATCTTCTGGGCACTAGTGTGGCAGAAGTAGTCACCAGCCCTGTGCTGGAAGGAGGAGGAGGTAGCCCTCTCTGAACTTCAGGAGACACGGAGGCCAATGTGAAGACAGCCCGCCATGGAGTGGAGACCTTCCATTGAGAGAGAAACATGCAATACCTACCTTTGTTTTTCTCCCTGTCTTCCCTCTCTAATAGGGTTTGTGCCACTGGTCAATACCAGAAGATCAGAGAGTGCTTCAGCTGAGTCAGTGAAGGCCAGTTTCTGAGGCACAAAGAAGGGTGCAGAAAGGAGAAGATGGGGTAACCAGGAGTCATCTAGTGGCTGTGTAGAGAGCTATTAAAGATGACTAAGACATAGTTGTATAAATTTAACATGAACACACAGTGTACATTAAAACAAATCTAAACATGGTTTTTGAGGGCTCACTCCACAGTAACATTGTGCTGAATTCGTAAGTGAAACATCTCTTTTCACCCCCTTGACAGTCTAGGAAGGCAGGTTGTGGTCTCCAAGTTCTGCAGCAGGTGAGACTTCAGAGATGTCAGTCATTTGTTCAAGCAGACTCCTGTGCAAAAGCTGGAGCCCCCAAGCTGGAAACCATACCCTTTACAGTGATTTTCAACTGGTGTGCCATGATAGCATCTTAGGAGTGCCATGGAAATTTTTTTCAAAATTATTTGAAAATTATAATTATTTTCAAAAGTCACTCAAATTTAAATTATTTTCAAAAGTCACTCAAAGCACAGTAAGCATATTCTTTTATTTAACTCTTTTTTTGGGGGGGGGAATCAACATAATTTAAGTGTTCTGTGGAAGTTTACCTAGAGGTTCAAGTGTGCCATGAGATTAAAAAAGGCTGAAAAACACTGCTTTGGGTGGTGCTTTGTCCCTAAGAACTTTCTTGTCATCTCTGGTTGTCATGTTTAAACATTTACAACTTTATAATAAGTCAAGAAAATAGCTGTTTGGTGGTTACATGGAGGGACTTTCATGAGAGCTGAAGTCTGCGTGTCAGGAACTTCTCTCTGGCTGCTCTCTGTTAATTGAGTGCATTGAAACCCTTCTGGTGCTTTGTAGTTAGTGATCCAGGACAAAATGTGGCAGTTGCTTTTTTTTCATCCCCTCCAAATTCCGCCATTTCAGCACAAAAGAAGCCTGCCTGTCTCGGAGCCTCCGAAGCCCAAGCCATCAGAGGGCTCAGCCCCTGTGATTGGCCTTCACATACACCAATATCAGCCTCAGGCAGTTTTCAAAAGAGCCTCCATTTCTATGAGAATATTTCCCATTGAGCTGGTTGCAGACTTTCACTTAGTCATTTAAAAATGATTCAAATGCAAAGAAAGAAATAATATATTTCCATTTTTCCTTTTACCAGCCTATCTCAAAATTAAATTAATTCTCAACTTTTGTGAATAAAGCTTGGATCCTAATAAATACATCCCCTCCAGAATGCTTCACTCACCTTTCCTCCATTGCCCAGCTCACATGCCATCATTCCCACCCCAAATCCTTCCTCTTGTGCATTTCCAGTCTTGAGGACTTCTCCCCAACGCCCGCCCGTGCAAGGGCGATATGGTCAATCCGATCAGCTCTGAGTGAATGCCCTATCCTCTTGTCCCCCACCCCTCAAGCTGCACCCCTCCCTTCTCTCCTTCGTGGGAATACTCAGCTCTAACCTTGAAGCAACCTTTCCTTGCTGGGCTGTGGAAGAGCCCGTTCCAGCATCTGGTTCCTTTCTCTCCATCTTCTTCAGACTCTGCTTCCTTCTTTCTGTAAACAAAACACAACACAACAGTGAATAACACCCAGTCATAAAAAGGAAAAAAAAAAAACCCATGATCCCATTTTCTACCTTTCCTGCAAGTGCTTCTCTTTCTGGGGGCATCTCTCCATGTGGAGACCGACAGCCAGTGAATGTGTCTTGTGAACATCCTACCCTGTCTCCTCCCTTAAAACAAGCTCCTCAAAGGCTACCAGTGGCTTCATAATGACTATCCACACCCTGTGTTCCTCAGGCTCAGCAGTTTCCAGCACTGCTGACTTGCTTCCTTTCTTGCTCCAGCTTGGAAACTGGCCTTCGTGGGACTTCCATGGTGTAGCATTCAGTCCGTCCCCTTACTTTGCTGTCTGAATGTCACTTCTTCCCACCTCCTCATTCTGGAAGTAGTAATATAGCATTCTGGTTAAGGGCATGGTACATGGTATGTATTTCCTTGGATCAACTCCCAGCTTTAGCACTTGTTAGCTAGTAAGTGTGAGATCTTAGGCAAGTTATTAAAAAAGTTTAAATCTTGGTTTACCCATCTGTGAAATGGGAATAATAATGCTTTGTAGGGTAGTAAATGACTTAATTCATATAAACCATTCACACAAGTTCTGGAAAATAAGAATTTATGCCAATAATACCTACAGGTTGACATTTTCCAATGTTCTACTATTAGTATTAGGTTCTTATTGCTCTGAAGTAAATTACCCCAAACTTAGTGACTTAACATGAATTTATTATCCTACAATTCTGGAGGGTCAGAAGTCCTCACTAGGCTACAATCAAAGTGTCTGCAGGCTTCTAGGGGAGAATCTTCTTTTTTGCATTGTGTAGCACTTAGAATCTACCTGCCTCCGTTGGCTGTGGACTCAGCAGTTCAGCGACTTTCAGTCTTCCTTCAACTCTGTCTTGCTTCTTTCACAAGGACCCTTGTGACCAGGTTGGGCCTAATTAGATAATCCAGGATTATTTTCCCATCCCAAGGTCAACTGGTTAACAACCTTAATCCTACTTTGATCTCCTGTCATGGAACCTGTATTGTCACTGGTGCCAGAGATTACGGCAGACATCTTTTGGGAGAGGCCATTATGCTGCTTATCATAAAGAACTATTTTTTCTTCCCATTATTTCTTTAGACAGTCATCTGACTCTCTTGGATTCAATTATTATATTCACTCTATGCTGAAGATTTTCCTTCTGATTTTCAGCCCAGTCTCAGTCTTGACTCCCGCTTTATACCCCCAACTAGCTATAGGACATCTCCTTCTGGTTAAACTCATCTCAATGCCATGACCAATTCAGTTCTGTGTCCTGATGAAGATTATTCTACAAATGGAAAAATATTTATTCCCTAGGTTCCTCAATATATATAAAGAATGTGAGCAAGCACAAATGAAGCACTGCCTTCATCAGTGTGAGGGGAGGGATACTTCTAAAAATTGTAGCTGTTGCATTTTGCTAAGCGTGGCAGTCATATGAGTATGCTTCATAGCCCCCCGGCCATAGGGGATGTAACTAGCAGATGGCCCCAGATGCTGTGCTTTGAAGCCCGTAACTGCATTTGGGCTGAGGCCTTGCTTTTTATTATCTACTGTTACCTAAAACTCAGCAAGGCAGGGATACCAAGGCAGAGTTATTTCTGTGTAACTGGGAGCTCATTCAACAGCTGATTTTGGCTCCAGGACTCTCTCGTGGGTTCACAGGACCTTCCTTTGACCATAGGGCAGTCCGGGACACTTCAGTCTAGCCTGTCTTCCCTCTGTCCTTCATTCAAGGTCAGTTTGCATCTCGGTCTCATGGCTCTCCTAGCATCCTCCCCTTTGTCTTTCACCCAAGTGTTTCACTTAATAAAATAATTGACCTTTAAAGCCGCTTTGCATTTGCTACTCGGGGGGTTTGGACTAACATTCCATAGGTCTGCATTGAAAGGTCAAGACCCAATGGTGAAGCCCACTTCACTTGTGCTCCATGGGTCTCAGGAAGACACAGAGAACTTAGGATTACATTTAAGAGAGTCATCAGACAATGCTCCCTGGCATCAGGAGGAGAACGTGGGAAGAAAATGAGGTGTTTTAGAAATAACAAAGGGATCTGTGAGACAGGACTGCCGTGAGATGATGTCATGCTTGACATAACTGACAGCTCATTAACTAGAGATTTTGGAAGAGTTGAAGGGTATGTGAGAGAGAATCTGAGTACCCTGAACAATGGGGACAAACGTGCACTTCCTCTAACATGTGTCCCTCTGAATCAGTCTGCCCTTGTTCACTTTGTACAATGTTCCACCAGTGCCTGGGACTGACTGAGGGGAAATAGATTTGTTCATGAGCTTCCAGCAGGAGGAACAACATGTAGAAGCTTCCAGGAAGTGGGGTTAGTTCCCTCCCCCCCAACCCAGACACCTTGTGCAATGGGTAGCTGGAAGCATATAAGCCATAGACACAGTGTTCCTGTGTGGGCAGGAAGCTGGACTGGACAGCCCATAAGACCTTCCATCTCAGGAAGGGAACCAAACCCCATGAGTAGCAAATGCAAATTCCCTGTCACCTGAGTGCCCTCTCCCAAGCAGATTTCCAAACATGGCAGACATCTGAGTCACATGGGAAGCCATTCAGAACACCCCCAATGTTCTAAATATGGATCTCCAGGGAAGAACTAAGAACCTGGATTCAACTTTAACAAATCATTTCCTTTGCTATTCTACCTGGATTAGCCAGCCCACTTTGAAAACCACACTGCTTTATTGAACAAAATCCAGGGAACTGACCCAGTTTTAAATATAGTTCACCAGTGTCGTCACGTTGGGAATTTTTAGTGCTATCAGAAGTTGATGTGTTTATTTTAATGTGTTTAAGAATATGTTCCTTAGAATCTGACAGGAGTGAGTGTAAATTTTGGATATGCTACATATCTCCTGAGTGATCTTAATTAAAAATAGTCAAGGTCTCAGACCTCAGTTTTCTTAGCTGTAAAATAAGGACAACCATGGTACTTCCTTGCTGGATTTACTGAAATGATTAAGTGGGGTAATGATAGTACCTGACACTCATGGTCAGCTTGCTATTTGCCTGTTTCAAGCAACCTATTAGTTTATTTATTCCCAACAACTCTCTGAGGCAGGTTCAAGTATGATTCCCATTTTACAGCTAAAAAGATTGAGGTACCATGGAGTTACATAACTCACCAATAGTTGCATAAGTAATAAGGGATAGAGATTTAAACCTAAGAAATTTACTCAAAATGCCTTTTTTTTTTTTAAGAACTCTGCTATCCTATGTGTTTATAAAGTACTTTCCCCAGAGTTTGGAACATACCATGTGCTTGATAACTATTAGCTAATGTTATAATCACTGGTTTTATCCTGGAGCTCAGAGTGCAATTGTCACAACTTTCTAGCATCTGCAGTATTACTACTTGGCTGCTTGTAAAGCCAGAGCACCTGTGTCTTACTTCCCCCTCCTCTGTGTGCTCAGCCCATCTGGGTGATGGAAAGGGCAGCCTGCATTGAGACGTTAACTTACTGAGACCAGGAACATCAAGTTCAAGCCCTGTTGAATGAGGTCAGTAAGTAATAGAATTCAGTCTATTTCTCCTAAGTGTTGAAGAGGAATCTACAGTAATAAAATATGAGCTCTTTAACCTTGGTGGTTTTTGACCTCTTTAGGACACACAGGTGTCTAGGGAACTCTAGTATCAATATCTCTGAGACCTTAGGGGAACTTCTTTTGAATCTAAAGGAGAGGGAGTTGAAAGACATCTCTATTATAGCAAAAAGAAATTAGGGGGATGATTCATCCTATTCTGTTGGGAATGCAGAACTCAGCTCAGTGATCTTGAAATAAGTAAAACTTGGTAGTTGGCTTTGGAGGAAAATAAAGTACCATTCCATTTATAATATAATATGATGGCTTCACTGAGGGTAATAAAGGGTGCTTTTATGACCACTATATTCACTGGACACCTTCCCAGATTTCCCCCTCATTTCCTTTACAGAGAAATTCTCACCCAGGCCCTTTAGAAACAAGTGAGAGTATAGGTTTTAGAGATGCTATGCGTATGTGGGTTTAAGACCAGTTTTGTCAGGTTTAGTAGACATGGCAAGGGGATTAACTTTACACATTACTGACTGCAAAGGAGTAAAGAATTGGGACCATACTATCATACCCTATTTTTTTTAACTTTTATTAGTTTTATTACCTTTGAATCATGTAGGATAGACCCAGTGACTTATGTCTGGGAAAGGAACATAAAGCATTTAAGGAAATACTAGGCACTATTTTAGCTTGATGAAATTAGAATCTAGTAATTCACTGCACAGGGATCAAAAGCACCCAGAAAAGGACCTGCCATACAGTGGCTGCTCAGTAAATGTCTCCTGAAAAAAGCAAACAGATGAATCCTCCAGGAGAGCTCTCATGGCTGGTCACCTTGCCATCTTCCCAGAAGCCACCTCCATCGCTCTCTCCTCTGCATGTCAACGTACTCAGGACCAGATTTTCTGTCTCCATTCTTTCTCAGCTTCTTTTTATCACTTTTCCTTTTTTCCAATCACTGCTGCATCCCCTAAATTCTCCCAAGAGGCAGGATTCTTTTGAATTTAATATCTGCCTTTTAACCTATTGGGGGGAGAGATCTTATGACATGCTGCTTTGTGCACATGAATGAGCCAATATAAAAAGTTTCTTTTCAAGTTGACCATCACTGGTCGACCACAAAGAGTGTAAGGAACTCTCAAGGAATTCACACATCTGCATCCCTCAGCAGGGCCCTTGGGTAGGTTTTACTGAGACTTACAGACTGAAGGAAGGGCTTTGTCTTGCCCCATCTCTCTCTTTGTGGTGCTGCCTTCTGTGTTTTGAAAAGATAACCTCTCTCTGGCACAGAGGTCCTTTGAAGTGTTAATCACAATCTGATGAGTCAACAGCCCCTCATCCCCTCATTTCCTACCATTAGCTGGCAAGAGCACCCTCCCTCCCGGGAAAGCATTCCTTGCCAGAACTGGCACTTCACCCCCAGCAACTGAAGGAGGGTTATTTTTACATCTTGAAGTGATAATCCTTCTCCCTAAATCATTGAGGATGGATGAGGACCCAAGGCAGCTAGGCCCAAACTGAAGCAATATAATTGGAGTTTGTGTGTGTGTGTGTGTGTGTTTTAATACAAAGACATTCTATCAGAGAATAAAATGTGTTGGGACAGCTAGGTGAGCCCTGTGGATATTAGACAAACATACTAATGACCAAAATGATGAACCATTAAGTTAGTTTTCAATAGAAATACAGGGTTAGCCTTGCACTTGTACAGTAAAGATCAACTTTCAAAAATGTACAAAGTTGGTGAGATGAATCAGGATTGCAGACCAGAAGGATCATTCAGCTGAGCTCTCCTAGACTGGGGAGAAAGAGAGAACCCAGCCATACCTGGCATGCGGACCTTACCCAGAGTCATAGCTCGGAGAGCACAGGAGGTAGTGAGCTGGTTACAGCGTATAATAAGGAGCAGTGGAAATCTGATGAATTAGGCTTATGATTGTAACTGGCTGGGATCGGCTGGCTGCCCATAGAGGTCCGGGATGGGAGGAAACCCTTCCAGAGTTTTCAGTTGTTGGGGGAAGCTGTGCATTGAGTGGAAAGCTTGGAAGAGTGGGTGGACTCAAACAGTATACAACAAGAAGATTTGAATGCCAGTTGGAGGGGATTTGCCATAGGTTTGGCAGTTGGCGAGGCAGCATGATATTGGCACAAAATAGAGACACTGACATTTGGAACCAAATAGAAAACCAAGAGATGAAACTACCCTCTTACAGGCACCTGATCTTTTATAAACCAGACAAGAACATAAACTGGGGAAAAGAATCCCTATTCAGTAAATGGTGCTGGGAGAACTGGATAACCATATGTAAAATACTGAAACTGGACCCACACTTACCACCCACCACTTACAAAAATTGATTCAAGATGGATAAAAGATTTGAATCTAAGGCATGAAATAATAAAAATCCTCAAAAAAAGTGTGGGGAAAACATTTGATATTGGCTTGGGAAAAGATTTAATGAAGAAGACTCGTATGACAATTGCAACAGCAAAAATAAACAAATGGGACTTAATTAAACTGAAAAGCTTCTGTACAGCTAAGGACCCAACAACCAAAGCAAACAGATGACTTTCAGAATGGAAAAAGATATTTGCATATTATGAATCAGACAAAAGCTTGATAACTAGAATCTATAGAGAACTCAAAGTAATCAACAAAGAAAAAGACCCAACAACCTCTTATCACTGGGAGGCAAGAGAGATGAATAAAACCTTCTCTAAAGAAGACAGATGAATGGCTAACAAACCTGTGAAAAAAGGCTCATCATCCCTAATCATCAGAGAAATCCAAACCAAAACTACCCTCAGATGTCACCTAACCTCAGTGAGAATGGCCCACATGACAAAGTCTCAAAGCTGCAGATGCTGGTGTGGATGTGGAGAAAAGGGAATACTTTTACACTGCTGGTGGGACTGCAAACTAATACAACCTTTTTGGAAAGAAGTCTGGATAGTCCTTAAAGAACTCAAGCTAGACCTCCCATTTGATCCTGTAATCCCATTACTGGGGAAAATAAAATCCTTTTATCATAAGACATTTCCACTAGACTGTTTATCATAGCTCAGTTTACAATCACCAAAATGTTGAAACAGCCTAAATGCCCACCAACCCAGGAATGGATTAACAAGCTGTGGTATACGTATACCATGGAATAATATTCAGCCCCTAAAAAAGATGGAGACCTTACAGTCTTCGTATTAACCTGGATAGAGGTGGAACACATTCTTGTTAGTAAAGCATCACAAGAACAGAGAAGCAAGGATCTAATGTACTCTATTCTAATATGAAGGCAGCAGATGAGCTAATATAAAGTGGGGGGTAGGGGAATGTGGGAGTGGGGAGAGGGGAGAAGGGAGGGATGGAGGGCATCAAGGTGTATGACACACCTCTTGGGGAGGGACACAATTATAAGAGGGACTTTATCTAACAAATGCAAACAGTGTAACCTAATACTTTGTACCCTCAATGAACCTCAAACAATAAAAATAAATAAATACATAATAATGTACAAAGTTGACAGAGGAGAGGGAGAAAGAGAATGAAGAATGAAGTAATATTTCACTCTTACCTGGAACATGGTGGTTTGAGTAGTCAAAAAAGAAAAAAGCCTGAGAACAGAGTTATATAAAGGGCCTGCATTTGTGCTGAAGTCAGTCACACATAAAAGTCTGTATCCCTAGGTCTCCCCAGACAAGTATATAATTGGCAATTAAAATTCTCTTTCATGTTAGCCATCACTATTTTTGAATCTGTGGATATACCATCCTGCCTTTCACAAGATGGTGTTAAGGGATGGGGGGCGATGGAGAAGCCACATGTCCCCAGAAAATGATGACGCTATAAACCTATGCTGGGTGGGGTGAGAGCAAAGGTAACTAGCAATCCAGTGCTAGGAAGCCTGGGAATCCAGTTATTTGTATGTTTTTCATTTTCTCTGGCACCTCCCCTAGGCTAACCATAAAGCCCAGAGGCCAGACTAGGTAGTGCCAACCAGTTATGCCTTGGGGAATTAGTTTCTCTGTTATTGTAGAGCATGAAGGAGTCAGCATTCATGCCACACCCAGGGCACAAGGTCAGCCCGCTTCCCATGTGCTGTCTCTTAGCTTAACTCATCTCTCTAGGAGTAACTTATTTCCATCCCAACCCTGGTGATTTTCTCTTTCACCAAGTGTATGATTGACATTTAGACTTTAGTTTAATCTCTTAGTTTTATAATGAAACATCCCTCATTAGAATCCCTGGAATCTAATTATAGAAATTCTCTCCAGCCCTTGCTCTCCATGCCAAAGCTCTTTAGCACATTTCCCATCAGTCCCATCTTTGACCAGCAGCCTTTGCTGGCCACTTCTTGTCCCTAGATTCTGTTCCTGTCAGCCAGCGCCCTCATTTCAGCCTGTCTGGTGAAATATCTACACTCTGGATCACATAGTAACTTTTTGTTTTTTCTTTCTCTGCATCTACTTTTTCTTTCCCCTAAACAACTTCTTTTTATCTCTGTCCCAACCCTAATCCCTTGTGGCTAGAAGGCAAGGTGCCAACTGCCAATCACACTCGAATTCAGCATTTCCCAAGTTCACCTTTGGAGTGGATTGCCCCTTGCTCTGTAGAAAAGCATGCATTTTAGAAAAAAATATGCCAACTGCATTTCAAGGAGGATGGGGTGTTCCTCATGCTTTTTCTTGGAATGACTCAGGAGTGAGAAAACAGAAATATATTCCTGTGGTTTCTACTCACCTTTGCCCACCAACTTCCTCCTATCCTAACAGTTGTAGCTGTCACCTGCCACCTGGATCCCTCCTGCATTTGGTATTCAGGATTTCAAATCACTTGTATTGCAGTATAACAAAGGAAGACAAAAATTTCATAATATATACATATATATAGTAATACTCAAGTCACGTTGACTTCTGTAATTACCAGAGATGCAAGATACAATATGCAAGATCATAAAGGTTGTCCACATGTATTATCACAATTTTAATATAGTATTTTCTTTCTTAAAATGTGTGTGTTTGAAGACATTCTCATCAGATTTCAGCCTCAAGGTCCATATATATATATATATGTTGACTCAAGAAAAAAGCAGCTTTCATTCATGTGCCAGCTCTAAGCAGTAGTTCTGGTTTGAGAACAGCTTTGAAATACTAGTGGACTCATGGTGAAAGGACACAGTGATGGCGCCTACCAGAAATGGATCTCTGCCATGCAAGTTCCATCCTTAGTTTCACTAAGTCCAGCAGCACGTGGGCCTCCCCTGTCATCTGGGCATACCACCACCTCACAAAATTGCCTTTTTCTAAGCAACAGCCACAACTTAGACGGCCTAGAAAACCATTTCAAACTAAGACCAACTTACTGAGTTCACATTCGTCTAAAAAACTGGATCACATCCTTTTGCAAGGTATTGCATAGCTTGCATTTATAATAATTTTGTGTTTTTACTGCTGAAAGATGAATTTAAAGCAAAAATCAAATATTTTAAAATGCACATTTTAACATACCTTTATTTTTATGTGCCCCTAGTAAAGAGAAGATGTAGAATTTTGATATAAATTGGTCAATATTATGCAGATTCATCCTCAATTCCTTCCTTTCAGATAACAAGGCTATTATTAGTCTGGCTTGTCGTCTCTTTCCTGCCCTTCCACATCCAATTTAGCACTTACAAATACCTACTACACATCAATTCCTCATCCCACTACTCCTCCAGGTCATAATTCCTAAAACTTTTCCCGTGGCATGTGGGTGACTGCAATAAGCTACCCTGATCTGAGGGCAGGGTAATCTCAACTGACTGCCGCCATGGGTGTTGCACATGACATAATGCAATTTACAATGACTACTGATTTTAGTGATAAAAATGATTGTGTCTGTGAGTAGGGAAATTATAGAAGTTTGAACACAGCCCATGTTAGCCTTGACCATAGCAGAGGAAGAAGGGAGGAGAAATTTAAAACATTAAATCTGCCAATTTGACAAACCCACCTTATCTGATTATCTAGGATGCAAGCCGAGGGCTATACAAAATAACTAGAACATTCTCCATTAATCAAACAGAATCTCTCATGTGAGCTGGAGGACCAATCCTGTCAAAAATTTTGGAACGCGATGGGGGAACTATTTCTAACAGATCTCATCATAAATGTATGTTTGCAAAGAGAGGAGCATAGAGGAAGTGGAAGAGAATTTCATAGACGTGAAACTGTGCTGATTAGCTGCCTTGAGGACATAATTTCCTGCACTTTCACAGGAAATGGCGAACTTCAGAATGATGCCCGTGCCGTGTAAAAGGGCATTCCAGTCCAGCCTCATCATGAGCTAGATGGGCAAGCATAGGCCTGTGTTTCAGTGGCCTCATTTGTGAACTGGGGAGCTTGGCTTGAAATCAGCAGTTCTCAAAGTAAACTTTACTGTGCTTCAGGATTGCCTGGGGTTGCTGGTTAAATAAATAAATAAAACACCGATTCTTCATTCACCAGAGACTCCGCTCTGTACAACCAGAGTTAAGTGCATTTATATGTTATAAAAACTCTTCAGGTTAGAATCTCATGTAGGTGGTCCTTTGTGTTATCCTTGGAGAGAGACTGGCTTCCAAACAGTCAAAAGGTAGAGTGGTAGTGGGACACAGAACCATAAAGATGATCTAACATTCCAGGAAACCAGAATTCTGCAAGATCCAGAACTGTTATCTCTGAGCTCAAAAAGCTAAATGTTTGCATGATCAGTAACTTGGTCTATCTTAACTAATGCACCTATAAATATATTTGTTGAAAGCAAATGCTCAATTCAAGGCTTGATGACATGGGGTTACATATAGAAAAGGGTTGCTTCATGGTTCTCAGCATCAAAAAGATTAAAACCTACTTTGAAATAAAGAAAATAGTAAGTAGTTGGCCCCATATAAAAGCAGACAGTAATGAGCAGAAGTTCAGAAGAACAGAAAATCAGTGCAGGCTGGGATGATAATAAAATTGTTAAACATTGAGCCACTGGTTAGATGCATCCTTGGCTAGAGAAGGGCTGAGACTGGAACATTAACTGGCCTCTGGCTGAGACCACCACATGTGTCCATCTGGCCCAGGACCCTCAAAGTCCAGTGATTAAGGTAGCATCTCTCTTGGACAGGGTAGATGGGCCTTACCAACTTTTTTCTCTTTCTTTAAGACTTACCAGGCCCTGATTCTGATTCACACATTGGTTCTTAGGTAAGTTAATTCAGTTAATTCAGTAGGTGTCTGCACTCCCTATGCTCTTAATATGTTTCCTTCTAGAATATTCTATTCCACTAAGTCAATAGGTACTTGACTATTCTTAGTGGCTTAATTGTACATTTTACCACCCAAGAGCAATCTGTGTTCCCTCCTTTCTGGGTGTCTTGGGAACTCTCAACAGAGGGTACTGGTGCTGCCTATTCAGATTTTCTTGAATTCAGAGAACATTTTCCTTCTTACAAATACTTACACTCACTAACCTGACAGTTTGGATTTAAATTGTTGCATGTTTTGAGTCAACACTGACTTCTTACTCAGCTGGAAAAAATAAAGAAAGGTCCAGGGAGTGAGGGGTGTATTAAATTGGCCTAGGGAACTCTCTAGGAATTGATGAGGCTCCGTTCCTGCCTCTTCACCAAATGCTTCATCATCATCATTGCAAAGTAGCATCTTGGGTGATGTTTGAGGACTTTTTCCACAAGAACTTGTCTTAGGTTAAGACCAAACAATTGCAGCTGAACCACTGGGGCATTTTTTTTTCTTTTTTTTTCTTTTATTATCTTTATCATTAAATCATAGCTGTGTACAATAGTGCAATGAAGGGGTACAATATGCTGGTTTCATATACAATCTTAACTATTTTCATCAAACTGATTAACATTTCTATTAGACTGTGACTTGTAGTTCGGGAGGTGCTGCATGGCAGACAGGTTAAGAATTTCTCATATCTGGGGGAGAAGTCTGTGTCATTGTACTGAAAAACACAAAAAGCACATTCCAGCTGACCTGGCGTCACAGAAACAGTTTTCCTGGAGCATAATTTTGACAGGGTCAGTCAGGTAGAATCTCCTAAGAACGCCACTTACCTAGTACTTGGCTACTGGGAACAGGGAGAGGGGACTACAGAGGATTGATGAGGAGGAGGAAGCACTCCCCCTCCACTGCCACCTTCCCTCCAGGAAATCCTGAAGCCCTGGTTCTTCCCTGGATATTATAACCCTTTCCAGGAACAGAAATGCCTTCTGCTGAGTGTTCCCTCTGGTGCTGGCCTCAAGGGAAGTACGGCATCTGTTCCCACCCTCCATCTAATTACCCATCTGTTTGTGGGGAGGGAAGGAATGTTCTATTCCCTTCCCTTCCCAAACATTTTAATGTGCTGATGCATGAAGTCTACTGCAGCTGCACCTCCAAGGCCACCCCAGTGCCTGGAGCTCACTGGCTTAGCTTTTCCCATCACTACTGAGATGGGGCTACCTGAGACCCATGTCTCTCTAGCTCTTCCTCACCTTGACTATCTCTGCTCACCTGGACCGTTGCATTGGGCTGCCCTAGTTTCCATGTTCCCATGACTGTGTGATACTGAGCCTCATTGGGGTACCTAAGATACTTGCTTTAGGGGTGGTTGAGGAGCTTTCTGATGTGCTCTGGACCTGCAGCTTCTGACAGCACCAGCAAAGATGCACGCAGCATGCACACTTTGCAACCAAATCTCCCAGAATTTGCTCAGCCAGTAGCCCCTTTGGGTATTTCCTCTCACTCTTGAAACCATGATTAGAAACAGCTTATATACCAAACAAATTACATTTAATAAGCAAGAATTCAATCATTCTTTTTTAAAAGATTAATCAAGGTCTATGTAAGAGCCAAAAAATGATTAGTCTTTGATAAATGAAATAGCAAGTCCATATTGCTATTATTCAAGCTTTAAGCCAATATTTTTTAGCTGGCTCAGGTGACCTGGTTATGGAGAATTTTGTCACCTTGGGTTCAGCTTTTTGCAACACTGAAGCACTTCAGATCTCTGTTAATATCTAAGTAAAGTGGTAAAGGGAATAACTTTGAACATAGAAACACTATTTAGCCACATATTAGTTATATGACCTTGGGTAAGTTTCTGAACTTGACGCAGCTCAGTTTCTTCATGGGTAAAATTGGGATAATGATGCTATTGATCCTGCAGGATTATCGTGAAGATAAACTGCATAATGTTTATAAAGCACTTAGTACAGAGATGCACAAAGCAAGAATTAGCAAATGTTAGCTCCTGCTACCTTTATTTTCATCATTTTTATCACCATCATCACAACCCAAGAAGCCTGGGAATGAAGGGACTTCAATTAGGAACCCCTCTTTCCATTTATTCCACTTCACTTGTGGCCAGAGCTCCTAGGAGCTCCTAGTGTATCCATACTCTATTGTTTTTAATAGCAATGGATGATGGTCACTCAGATAAACGCTACTTTTCCCGGCCACTTTGCATCTACATGTGGCCATAAACTAGATGATAGCCCATGACACATGAGTGTGTGTGATGTTTGGACTTTAAACCAAGCCCTTGAAAATGAAGAAATCTATGTCTCTTTCCTGTTTCTCCCCTCCCCTTCAGCTAGAACACAGACACAGTGTGAGTCATCTTTAGCTGAGCCAGAATGGGAAGCATGTAGGAGATGGCATGGCAAGAAGATACAGCCCAGGGCCATCAGCCACCACGCCAATTTGAGACCACCAGCTAGACTGTTCAATGAGCAGAAAGAAACTTCGTTGCTTTAAAGTACTGAATCTTTGGGTCTCTTATTCTAATACCATGGTGGTATATCCAAAAGCAGATCAAAGTAGAAGCGATACTTCTCCCCAGTTATACAACTTCTGGAAGTCCAGGCCCACAGTGTTTCTCCAGCTTACCTTGGTTTACTTCTGATTGGATGTAAGTGGATGACAACAGAGATCATCATGGGCTGCTGGGGAATCAATATCTTAATTATGAGGAAGCACACCGTGTTTACATTTTACACAGTGGCAAGGTGAAGGTCAAATCACAATCCTTATAGACTTCATCAAAACCATGTATTACTGTGTTTGTCAAGTGGGATTCAAAATTGGATGAACCTGAAGGGTTTTCATCTTTTTGTTTTCTCCCTTGTTTGTTTATATGGCTATGCCTTAAAAGATTAAACGGCTTGCAGGGCAAAAGTATAACAAAATAACATGAAACACTTGGGCAAATGAAATAACTCTTCTGTTTTAGGAAAAAAGGCAATTAGTTACTTGAACTTTTCTGGGTGGGGCAGTGGGTAGGAGATTACTATATTCCTTTCCTGCTGTATATCTAAAATTATTTGAGAAATAATCAAAACTGTAAGAAAAAAAATAAAAAAAACAAGAACAAATCCCCTCCCCTTCCCCATTGCCTCTACCCCATTAGTCATAAGCTTCCTGAACTGGAACAGCTCCGAGCTTTATGAGGGTGGAAATGTCATCTCTGGGAAGAATGCATGCTTCTCTGGGTGGAAATCCTAGGCAGCCTCACAAAGGCCAATGTAGGACGTGGCATGGTCCTGCCTCATCCTCTGCCTGACTAGTCTCCATGATCATTAGAAACATTTGACTTCTCCACAAGCACTTGCTGCCTTTCTGTGGAGTCAGATCATGCATTGAAACCAACAAAAATCATTAATGATAGTAACAACAAGGAATTGCTTAAGCTTTACACATTATAAGGGGATAATGTCAGTTTTATAATAGAAAGAAAGGAACCTCAATTCAAAAATATTAGGGAAGTTATTTAGGATGACATGGACAACCATAAGGAAAGTGATGATGGTGGTGGTGCAGATGACAGGTATTTTTTCATCCACGTATTTTTTTGTCTCTTTGTGTGCCAGGGGTCCAGTATTCAAAGCATCATTGCTGACAGGCATGTAGAGCCACCAGACCATGGCCAGGGCCTTAGCCACAGAGCTGCCGCTTTCATTTTAAGAAAAATAAGAATTGACTGGGAGGCACTTATGTAAATTAGGAATAATCTAGCAACCATGTTAATGGATGTGCCACTCTGAGAAACAAATCTCATAATTCGCTTCTCCTGTCAGAAGGGGTTCTGTGGGGACATTTATACCTACAGAAGAGTGACCAGAGGACATTTGATGTTAGGAAAACCTTGTGTATGGCAATGAGTCCTGTCCAGTCCATGGGATCCAGTCTGGAGGGACATGGGGAGAAGATCACTTTTGACTTTGTGGGGGTCATAGGCGGGCCTTTCACATGGGCAGAACATGCATTTACTGTCTCGCTGGAGTCCTCTCAGGAGAGCTGTACACTTGAAGCATGTGTTGTGATAGACATGAAAAGAAGGAAAAAAAGTGCAGCTGAAAGCTCCAACTATATTCCAGAGACGACCCATTCATCTATCTGGCTAATAGAACTCAGCACCTGGATGTGCTGTGCTCTCCTCGTGCAGGCTCTGAAAATACAACAGTTGATATAGTGGGTTGAACCTCCCAAAAAGATGCCCTTATCCTAACCCCCAAATAAGGAATGTGACCTTATTCGGAAAATGGGTCTTGGTGGATGTAATTAGGTTAAGGATCTCATAATGAGGTGGCAATGGATTATCTAGTGACAGGGAGAAGGAGGAGATGTGAAGACAGAGGCAGGGGTTGGAGTGATGTAGCCCCAAGCCAAGGGACATCTGAAACCACCCAGTGCCAGAAGAGGCAAGGGTGGAATCTGTCCCAAAGCCTTTGAAGGAAATGTCACCCCATCAAGATCTTGATTTTGCAGCCTTTGTAACTGTGGGAGAAAAGCTTGCTGTCATTTTAAGCTGCACAGAGTTTGCACTAGTTTGTCATGGCAGCCATAAGAAACTAATATGATGGACTAACCGACAAAACACCCTGTCCTTGCGACAGTTTCATCCTCGCTAGGTGGAGACAGATGAAAAACAAGTACAATGTGTTAGGTGTTGGACTGTGATCAGTGTGATAGAGAACAGTGAAGCAAGACAAGGGAACTGGGACCGGGAAAGGCATCAGTTGTAAATCATCCAGCAAGACGTGACTGAGAAGGGATATCGGAACATAGGCTAGAAGGAGATGAGGGGACATATCACATATATGTCTGGAGGAAAAGCTGTCTAAGCAGAAGGAAATGCAATTACAAATTCCCCAAGACTAGAATGTGCCTGGCATACCATGGGTGAGAGGCCCAAGTCATAGAGTGCTTGATCCTGTGTTTACCATTCACTGAACACACATTGATGGAACTTGCGCCATGTGTGTTTTTTCATGGCATTCCTAAAATAGCTTAGAGAAGTAGATATGAAATCCCCACTATGGGTGTCCCAAAAGTTGCTTATAAAATCTCCATACAGAGGGAAGATGGGAAATTGTAGCTTAATATACCTTTATTTACAAGATTTTCGATATAGAATTTTACAAAGATTTTTGATACAGAAATTTTACAATTTCTCTCCAGCATGTAGAGAATATTTTGTAAAATTTTGTAATGAATATTTTGTAAATAGAAGTATGTTTAGCTGCAATTTCCCATTTTCCCCATGTATGACGACCTTTGGGACACTCTGTAGATGAAAGTGCTGAATCTCTGCTCAGGATAATTCAGCTGCTACCTGGCACCACTGGAGCAGGAATCTAAGTTTGAGGCCAAACTCAATGTTCTTTCCCCAATATTGCAATGACTTACATATTTATCTCATTTACAATTTATCTATATGTTCAGTCCCATATGATGGCTTTTTTTTATTGATTGGGATTTGTTGAAGGTGCAAAGAATTAGATTACACTGATTGTGGTTGTTAGGTAAAGTCCCTCTGTAATTGTATCCCACCCCCAAGAGGTGTGCCATACACTTGGATCCTCCCATATCTTTCCCTACTCCCCTCTCCCTGATCCCTCATTCCTCTACCCCCCACCTTGTATTAATTCATCTACTGCCTTCATATTACAATTGAATACATTGGATTCTTGCTTCCCTATTCTTGTGATGCTTTACTAAGAAGAATGTGTTCCATCTCCATTCAGGTTAATGCAAATGATGTAAAGTCTCCGTCTTTTTTAGTGGCTGAATAGTTTTCCCTGGGGGTTTACTTATACCACAGCTTGTTAATCTATGCAGAAAAAAAAAATCATTTGACAAAATCCAGTATCCTTTTCTAATAAGAATACTTACTGTCACTAAAGTACCAATGTGGGCTTATTTGCAGGTTAGAGACCCCCACACAACTCAGCACCACACCTGCCATTGATCTGGGCCACTTTCTCCAACAGCCTCAGGCTTTCAGCTGTCCAACTTCCTTGTAGCGCACTGAACAAAGTTTTCTACTTGTGAAGGACAAAGGAAAATCTCCAACTATTTGTGTGTTCACCTTCTTTCCTTCCCAGAGAAACAGAAATTGTCTCACAAATACACATAGTTCATTTCAGAAACAACATTGAATTTTCATCACAGCTGGTGCATCCATTCTATTAGACAAGAGGGCCAGGAATTTGTTTCTTTTGCTATGTTTTGTTTTGATTTGGTTCTTTTTTAAATGTTTCCAGTGGGTTTTGCTCTTTAAGATAATTCCTGGAGGGGCATTTAAGAGGCTTTACAGAAAATATGTAAGGTGTAGGATTATTCTTATTGCTGGTGAACAGCAGGCACAAAAAGATTTAGTTTAAAATATGAATTCTGTTAGGTTATGTGACTTCTGTGATATTCAGGACATATTTATCCTCATGTTGGTGTTCTGTTGTTTTCTGTTTATTTATGCTTAATGTATAATTAATGTCCTGAATGTATAATTGACAATATAATTTAAAATTATTCTGTAATGTGCTCAGTTCAGGGTCAGCACTGCATTTGCTATACTTAAGTAGCTTAAGACAGCTTGTGTTTTAGGTGTTTTAGCTACATATTGCGAAACTCAGATGTCCTTTAACTCGAAACTTTACAGTAATTTCTATTTTCTGGAAGTTCAAGGAAGGCACTTTTAAGTCTCATTCATATCTCCTTAATACAAAAAAAAAAAAGAGATCCCAACACAATAGTTACCATGGAGTTTATTATTGTGTTATGTGTATGTTTTTAGGCGTTAGTGATAATGTTTCATTAAAACAGAGAAAGAAAAAAATTGATCTTAAACCCCTTCTCCCAAGCTCATAGCCAAGTGATACTCAGATATATCTCATAAAGCATTTGGCTGACACAACTTACTTTTCCCCAAGACAGCTCCTTTGTGAGAACCCCCAAAGCCTGCCTTTCTGGGGTAAACCAAAGGCTGAGCCTAAGGAATATGGTAGGTGTAGAAGACAGGCCAGGCTCAGCTCTCATATCACCGTCCTCCATGGTGCCATTGGCTCCATCTTCATGGATAGCCCTTAACCAAGAGTGGACCGTACACTTCTGCAGTCACTAGTTTGCCTCTGATTGTGTCTGAATGAGAAAACAATGGTGAAATGAGCTCCAACTCCAGCAGAGTTTGGGGGTGCCAGGAACCCTTATTGATGTTTGAAAGCGGCTTCTTTTCAAAATGGTGGCAATTCTGTTTTCACAAACTGGTTTCATCCCAATAGAGTGTTTGATTGTGTTAGAATAGAATAACTCCAGTTCTTGAAATTCACTTAACTAGGAGTGATCTAATTTGCCATTAAAGTTTTGCACTTATTTAGTTGTCTCCTGAACACCCAGACTTGAATGGCTTAAATATCAATGACAGTGACGTAATAATGTTCATTGCCCCTGACTCTGTGCCGGGAACCTTGACAGGTGATCTGTGAGAATGTTACACTCAATCTTCACTATACCTTCACGAGCTCTATGTATCAACATGAAAGCTACTTCACAGACATGGAAATTGTGGCTCAAGGTGAGGATTGGTTTTATCCAGATTCAAATCTGAGCCCCAATTCCAGAGTTCATGCTCTAAACTCTCCTGCCTTACTTAGAAACTTTCCCTAAGGACTAAAAGATATCTTAAAAAATATTGTGGGCAGCACCGGTGGCTCAGTGAGTAGGGTGCCAGCCTCATATACTGAGGATGGCGGGTTCAAACCCGGCCCCAGCCAAACCACAACAACAAAAATAGCCAGGCATTGAGGTGGGCACCTGTAGTCCCAGCTACTCAGGAGGCTGAGGCAAGAGAATCGCCTAAAATCAAGAGCTGGAGGTTGCTGTGAGCTGTGACGCCATAGCACTCTACCGAGAGCAACAAAGTGAGACTCTGTCTCTAAAAAAAAGAAAAAATATATTGTAAGAAAAATGCCTTAAAATTTTATGTTCAACTTTTTCTTTCTTTCCTTTTTCCATAGCAATACTGGCCAAACAGTTACAACAAAAAAAAAAAGTCATGTTGTATTTGTCCTTTTTCTCTGTTGGTCCTGCTGACCTACTTACTTGGCTGTTTTCATTTATCATTAAGTGACTGATGGACAATAACAGCTAAGCACAGGAATGAAAATGAAGGAGTCAATCTGTTCCTTAATTGATTCATTACATAGAGAGAGCTACCAAGTACCTGCACTTACTTTTCCAAGCTCTTGATACTCTGAGCTTACCCCCCCCCCAAAAAAAGGGACAGGGGATACGGAATATAAATAACAAAAACAGGCTATGGATACATCTTGGTAATGGGACATGCTTAGGAGGAAAAAAAAAGGTGTAGAAATGTCAGGTTGAAGGTGTATTAAGATATTAGATGGGATCTCTAGGGAAGGTTAGAGAAAAAAGATGAAGGAAGTGAGGAAATTATTGAGGAGGGGCCTGGAAACATGGCGGGAGAGAACTGCAAGCAGAAGGTTCAGCAGATGCAAAGGTCCTGAGGCAAGAGAAGAGTGGGGCTGAGGGAGTGTGAGACCAGAAGGACACAGTGCATATGATGAGCTGGGTTATGTAGAGGGTTGCAGGTTGGAATGAGAACTGGACTTTGCAAGTTAGGTGGTTTTGAGTAGAGGAGTAACACAGACATAAAGCTAAATGTTTACACATATGATATCTACCTCTTTCAAGAGAAGGACTGAATGAGGCTTCATTGCTCCACTTGTTACTAGCGTTATTTATACAAGAGAGCCAGTTACAGAGAAACAATGCCCTGGATTTAAGCAGAGTGGATCAATAAGAGCTATTTCTTTCTTCATTTTCTTAGATTTTGATGTTTATTCACAGAAAATAGCAGGGTACTGGCTATGGTTGAGTCCATAATTTTAATAAAATTATACTTGGAACATTTTAGGTGTCTTGTTATAGAACAGATGCTTTATATTCTCTTATTTCTTTTCCTCTAGACAAGTATAGGCAATAAGCATCATTCCCATTTAGGAGATCAGGAAACTGAGGGCCACAGATTCTATGTAAAACCTTGCACAGCTGAGAAGTTCCCTTTACATCTCAACCTAGGAGTTCTCTGCCTCCAAAGCTGATATTCTTTCTGTGTGTTTAAAAAAAAATTAGTACCAAAGACTGCATATTTAATAGTGGATAATGTGTATTTCATAGACTTATTGAGTCATATAGCTGTACAAGTATCCAAAAGATTATCTGTGCCATTCAGAAAGATTATCTATCATCGTGGCATCACAGTTGAGCATGAATAAACAGATTGCTGGGCTTCTTCCCTGCAGATTCTCATTTAGCAGGGCTTAGGAGGAGGCTGAGAATCTGTGTTTCTAACAAGCTCCCGAGGGTGTTCATGCTGTCGGCCCTAGGACTATGCTTTGAGAACCCCTGGCTATGCCAATCCCATGATTTTTGCAATGAACAAATTGAAGATCAGAGAGGTTAATACTGTTTTTCAATTATCAGCACAAACCCTCCCCATCTGTATTAACTGGGAAGGAACGCTTGAACAACAGAGTTACAAGACTGACTCTCAGAAGTGGAAATTTAGGGTTTGTTGGCTTTGTAGCTTGTTTTAATTCAAAAGCATAAATCATAGGACACTATCTTTATCCTCACATTTTTTCCTAATTTATCTCTTTCTGAGAATTTACTCAAGAGGGACCATGCTCCTTCATGCACACACACATTTCAGCCCTCCTGCCCTATTTTGTCTCTTTCCACATTGAAATTTGTGTGGTATTTTGTAGTTACTCAGAATATTTTCAAAAACCTCTTGGGGAAATCTGCTACCAACAGGGATGATGAAGGCTCTAGTGAAGGCTACCGAACTCTCCTGAATCCAAACGATACTTTTGTGTTGTTTCTTTTTAAGGACTTAGAGATGGTTTATGGACATGATATTAGACACATCCTGCAGTGAAATTGATTGGTCCATCATTAATGTCAATCACTGGTAGCAGAGCTTACTTGTAGTCAGTTGTAGAAAACAACTGTTTGGTTCTCCTGATCCTAGAGGGTGATGCTCATGTGCCATTCCCTCTGCGAAGCATTCTGTGGCTTGAGCTGGAACAGTTTCATCCTCCTTCCCAGAGTGTCTAGTTCATGCGTCCACATATTTCCTGCCATCCAGCGTTGCCACCTTATTTTAAACGGCTGACTCACTGACCAGACTCACTATTGTTAAGAACAGGGGTGGGGCCATATTTGTGTTTTATACCTGTAGAACGCAACACACTCTGTGGGACTCGCTTACTGCGTGGATGAGAGACAGCAGAACAGAATAGGAAGGGGTATGAGCTCATCAGTGAAGCAGACCTGTTTGGAGACCAGGTTTTTCTACAATCTCACACGGTTTCCCCATGGCTGAGTTTCCTCATCTATACCGTGAGAAAATGGTAGCAGTATCTCATAGAATTGTGACGAACCAGTAAGATGATGAGATCATTTACATAAGGTCTTAACATACTGTCCAGTTCATGGAAAAAGCTGAATAAGATGTTCATGAACCAACTTAACCCTCAATGGGTTACTTAAAATGAAGTGTTGAGCCCCCAGCTTCCACAATCCAAAGCTCTTCTCCTAATGTATGTCAAATCCTAGAGGCTTGTGCCTTTATGTGTGATTTTACCTCTGGGTCCTGTGCCTTAAAGGCTGTTTCTTTCCCCACATGGGTCAACCAGATAGTAAGGCCCCTGTACCAGGTTGCATGAGAAATACACACACACTTCATTTGTGAACAAAGTAGATTCCATTGCAGGCTCAGGGACACAAGCAAGATGTACCATCTCTCCAGTTTTCTCCCTTCTCCCCTCCTTCTTGTCCTCACAATTAATCTTTCCTTATACAGTGCTCTCAGCAAATACTGTATTTTACTCCTCCAAACTTCCACACCCAAACCCAGTAAGAAGCTCAGCAGTACAAAAGGCGTTGCCCTAACCCAGATCTACCCTCCTTAGAGGCAGTTGAGTTGAACAGCTGTTTCTTTCATTATAACTGTTATTCATATTTCCAAAGTTGAAGGGGTGACTTCACCTCATTCTCCTTTTATTTCCCACCCATTCTTGTTGAGATTTTATTTTTATACCCTTTCTTCTGCACAGAACTCTGGGTCTTTGTTACTCAGGACCATTTTATTGTTGAAAGAAAAACTTATGCATGATACTTAAGCTTAAAAGGGTTTAAGTAAGAATCAAGGAAACCAATACAAACTTATAAAATTGCGGAAGAAATATGTGCTATAGTTTAAATGTGGTATTTTTAGTTGATAGGGTTTCTGAGTACTTAAAATATATAGTGACTGCCCCTTTTCAATATTCCAATATAGAGTATAACTTCAAGAGATGTTAAAACAATTTGGGGTTTGTTTTGTGGTTTCTGTCTTTTTGCTCCTTTGCCCAAAGAAATAGTGATTTGCTTTTTGCTAATGAACCAGCCCTTTGTCAAAGAAAAAAATAAAATAAAATACACTATTTCCTTACCATCTTTGTTCTGGATAAGTTCCCAACTCATTTTCTTGAAAGCTTAATTTTCAAATGGTTTCACTTAGAGAGTGCAGAAAAATTCAATGTCTTAGTCATCTTGGGCAAAATAATGACAGACTTCCTACAAGGAAGAAAATCCCAAATTAATGACAAATGACATTAAATGGTGAACGATTACTTTAAGTGTGGGAAACAGACCTTGACAATAAATGGTTTTGCACATGAACTTGATCTCCAGCATGATTCCCAGCTAATTGTTTGACTCTAAATTAAATTATCGCCTTAGATATATAAAAATATAGATATGCACAGTTCCTCTCTTCAGGGTATATTTATCTTCTCTAAAAGTGTTTGTCTATATGTTTAATGAGTGCAGATAATGGATTTTAAAAGTGTACTTAAGAAGTTAAGTCTCTTGAGATTTTATTTTGAATGGAAAATATCTCCCAGCAGAATTTAGTTCAGAAAATTAAAGGCAGTACTGTACACAGCATTGAGATAACATAGAATTGTTGGTGTGTTGTTTTCTCCACCCTGGTGATTGTCTTTGTGGTTAATCATGGAGCTGAGAGTATGGAAAAACTCTCTGTAGATGTGTTCACTTGCCTTAGCACTCAGATGGCTTAGAGTAGATCTCTAGCAAACTGTGGGGAAAAAGTTACTTTGGCTTAGCGCAAGGGTCAACAAACATCTTTGCAAAGACCAAGATAGTGAATATGTGAGGCCTGTGAGCCAGGTATCCTCTATTGCAAACATTTAATGCTTGCTGTGGTGCAAAAGCTGCCAAAGACAAATAGTGTGCCTGTGTGCCAATAAAACTTTATTTATAGAAACAGGTGGTGGGCCAGATTTATTCTGCTTTCCATAGATTCCTGACTCCTGCTTTAAAGGGATGTGTGGTCATAAGCTGACCCATTTGTTCCTTGTTTCTCTGCTGATTTTCAGCCTTCACATCAGCCCATATGAGTATAAGTTCAGTCAGAGGGTTTAACATCTCATTTGGGGCCACCCTAGCAGGATAGCAATACAACTTTCTCTATGCTGCTGCCATAAGTAACCAAGTCCAGTATGGTACCCAAGTATCAATGTCATAACAGCATTTCCTTTTCACATGATCTGTGTACTTCTCAATCTCTGATCCATAAAACTGGGATTAAGAGTCTCAAAGCTCTGAGTGAGTCCTCTCTCCAGTGCATCTCACCAAACGTATACAGGACAGCAGAAAGGAAGTCCAGAACTTCAATCTCTGCCTCCTGTTAGTGTAATATCTGGCATAGTGATAGTCTGACAGATGGTAAAAGTCGGATTCATTTAGGAGATATCTACTGAGTGCCTGCTGTTTGCCAGGCTCTGTTCTGGAGGTAAAGATAATAATGGAAGGGTATGCAGGCCAACAGAGTCCCTGCAAACATGGAGGTTTTGCTGGTGCAGGAGAGGCAACAAGTAAGGATGAGGAAGAAAGGAAGGGAAAGAACCAAGAAGGGAAGGTGGTTTGAATTGAGTTCCCTCTTTGAAAGTGGGAACCTGGTAAACAGCTGCATAGTAGCAGAACACACCATCAGCCTTGTCTCTACAAGCACATGGTTATTTAATAAAGCAGGTGTAGCAGACCTTTGCTAGGCAGTGGAGATGCAATAGCAAACTAGACACCTTCTTCCTTCAAGAAGCTAATAGGATATTAAGGAGAACAAGCGTGACAATTTGAACTTCTATTTTGGGCAATTCGCCAAAAAAGAAAAGAAAAAAGAACTAGAAATGACCAATATTATGAGCCAATGTCTAACCTTCTTACTCATTGAAAATCTGCAAATTAACACCATACTTACCCCTAACCATCAAACTGAGAGAGAGAGAGGTGTCTAATATTAGATATTCCAAATTGATTTAAAAAAATATTTCTGGTGAATTAGTTAATATCTCACTAAATTTTAAATGGCATTTTCATTTGAATCATTAGTATTCAGAACAAGTCTTAAGTATTTGCACATGTACACAAAAGGCAAGTGTAATGGCACATACCACTATACAGTTACTGATTATGAAACAAGAAAAGCCTGAGTGTCCAGCAAAAGGACACTGCCTTAATGAGAGCATGCCCATGCTAAGAGGTACTGTGTAGTCGTGGAAAGACTGAGGGAGATACCCATGATCTGATAAACACACTTTTAATAGTTATTAAGGGCAGTGCTACCTACCGAAGTGTGTGTATGCATGTCGTTTGTAAATTTTTAAAAATATACACGAAAATGTGTGGTTAATGGAAAGTGAGGGCTGGATGGGAGGGTAAAGGTAGATTTCTCAATTTACTCCCATTGACTACATTTTTGCACTTATAAGTACTATTAAATAATATGTGTTTAGGGCAGGTGCGCTGTGAAAGGGCATCCACTGCATAAGCTCCTCCTTAATTCTAGACAGGACTGCAATTCAGTTGTCAGTAGAATAACTGAATATACTCCCTGGAAATCCTCGGTTACTTTGAAAACTGTTTCTTTAAAAAGAGGAAAAAATCCTCTCCTCCCTGCCTGCCGTCTTCCCAGTGTGTGTAAGATAGTATTCCTCGTGATAGTAGCTGAAAATCAACATAACCCAAAGGTCCTCACTTTGTAATGTTTGCAGTAAGATTCCAGCATCTTAGCATTTAAGTGTTTTCAGATTACATCAATTTAAACATCTGTGATTCATTATTGTAAATATCACTGTTGTGTGGGACCATATGCTTCAGCCTGCAGTGTGTGTGTGCATGTGTGTGCATGTGCCTGGGTACAAAACACAATCATTAAATCTCAGGAACCCTCGGCTTGCCATTGGTATGTTCACAAAGGCACAAAGAACATTTCCAGACACATGGGGCCTTCTATAATCACAGTAATATGCTTGAGATCCCATATAAGAATCCTTCAATTGTGAAAGTTGCCACTTTTAATGGAAAGCTATGATTTACATGGAGCTCTTGTGCTTCCCGTGACAATGGAGACAGGGCAGGGAGCAGCTCAGAAGCCTGATGCTGCAGGGGATTTTACTTCTTAAGGAAATGTGCCAGAGCTGTAGTCGAGTGAAGAAATCACAGAAAAATGAGATAGCTTTAACAAGTGACAAGACACTGTTGGCAGGCAACCTCCTCTGTTCCCATGAGACTGAAGCTAGCAATGACACCATATGGTATAAGGGGTACAACAGAAATCTCTTGGTGGCTGGAGGATGAACAGGCACAACCTACGGGGCTGATCACTTTCTTGCTCACATCAGAAAACCCACGTATGCGTACAAGAATTAATTGTACTCCACGTGCTGTTGGCCAAATTATTGTATTTTAATTTCCTGATAGGGTCTTGTCAACGAGACAGAACCAATTTGTAATCACAGCTGATGAGCATCTCACCCACTGCAATTAGGGAGGACGTGAGTGAATTAATTGGTTACAATCAAAAGGAGTCCATTAATATTTTTTGATCAACAATTCTGCACCAGAACTTGCACCAAGCCCAGCCAGGGATATGGGCATGAAGCTGTGGGAAGCTCTTACCCTCAAGGAGCTCCCAGGTGACCAAAGGTAGGTGAGAAGAAAAATGTCAAGGTGTAGAAGCATCCCTGCTGTGTGCCACCCAACCACCAACTTTACTGAAACTTGGGTTTACCCTTTAGGAAGGATTCCCATTGTTGCCTTGGAGAGTGTACTTGAACCCCCAGATACTACTGTGTCTTCAGGAGACATTTCTAGACCCTCTTCTGGAATCCAGGTAGCACAAGGCTGTCTCTGCAAAGAAGCATCCTAGGTGTTCACCAGGAATAAAGAGTGAGGTGTTGGCAAGGCCTGTGGATCTTCCATACAAAAGATGTTCATCTACACACTGGTTACAGACCATCTGTGACTTTCATAAATGCCACACATGACATTCAGAAGACTACAAATCAAACTTCTGTGCTGTTTGGTTCCTCCCCCATGATGTTTTATTTGCTGTGATCTGGGGACTTGTGATGACAGTAGCCGAATGGTAGGTGTTGATCTGCAGGAAGTCCCAATCTAAAGAGTTCTTTAATGGATGTATAGAAAGATTGAGGATAGCAGATTTCATGCTTATCTTTTTTTTTTTTCTAGCCTTTAAGTAAGTCATACTGGTAAAACTTCTTGACTGCATTTAGTTGTGGTGGGGCTGTTTCAAGACCTGTCTGGGTCCCACCTTTGCGTTTTCCGTGCCCCACTTCAGAACTTCCCTGTTTCCTACCCTTCGATCCTCAGATTCTGCTGGCTTCTGCCCTCTGGATTTACCCCCGATGGATGTAATCACTTACTTTGAGATTCAACTCAACTCCCTTTTTGACATCAAGACGGTTTAACGGTCTATTATATTCTCCTAGGCTGTAGAATAACTTCCAATATTTACTTTGGATTCTCCCATCCTGGAAGACTCTACCCCTTTGCCCCACAAACTTATAAACTGGAACAGGATTCTATAATAGATATAAAAAACAAAGTTCCAGCTTTGATACTTATAGATGTGTGACCTTAGTAAATTTTCTTAATCTCTCTGTGCCTTTGGTCTCCTCATCTATAAAATGGTACGTTCGTGTGACTGTTGGAGAAATAAGGAAAACAAAGTTTATCAAGTGTTTATCACTGTCTTGCACATGGAAAATTCTATTATAGAAGACAGATGTCAAACATGAAAACCAGCACCATTGCAATTTTATAAAGTGACTTGATTATATAGAGAAATGATTTGGATAATCTACAATACATGTTCATTTGTGTGACACCCTTGGAGGCCACAGCCATTCACAACAGCGGAACTAGTGCCGAGCTGGCATATATCTTGCTAACATCCTCAGCGCAGTCATAGGCTAAAGCTTAATGTCCTACAAGTGTTTGATAGGCATTTTATCTATTTTTGTGGATCGAGTTGGCTGGGAAACAAACCCAGCAAAGACTGGTTTACCAAATTTTGTGTAGAAAATTACCTTGTTTTTCACTTAATAATGCTTGGTAATTTAAAAAATATATATAATAATTAGAGGACACAGAATAGTGTAGAGGAAAGCTTGGTCCTTCAAGTGTGGTAAACTTGAGTTTGAACTTGAGTTCTATCACTAGCCTTTGTGCCGTGGCTAACACAGTCTGTCCCAGCCTTCTTCACTTCCCCTACTGTGTAAGGTTGAAGTATCATAAGGAGAGGGGAGACTTACTGAATATCGATTATGGTTCCTTATTTTGTTAAAACTTCATGGTTAGTTCCTCCTCTCCCAGAACCCACGTTCCTTTTGTAGTTTGAACGTTTACAGATCAGTAAGCAGTTTACTGACGACTGCTTTAGGAAATAGGTTATATGCTCTTTAAGGGATGACATCATATCTTCTACATCATTGTAGCTTATCTACAGGTATTTTGATCCAAATACACATTCCTTGAATACATGTTTTGCAAGATTTGTTTGTTTATTTGCTCATCTTGGACATTTTATTTATTTCCTAATGTTGGATGATTATCATTGCTGTTGTATTCCTAACCACCTTCATCTCCAAACTCAATAGTTTTCATAGCACCTAAAAAGTATAGTCTATTATCCTGCTTAGAGTTCTAGGGAAGGGATTATATCAAAATAGATATTTAGACCCAGGGAGTTCAATTTTGCTAAATTCATGATGGTCATCGTTACAATGAGATCTTCAAACTCTCATAGCTAATTTACAAATTTGCCCATGTGATTTGCATATTTTTACTATTTAGTTTGAGTCAGTATCAATATTTACCTGAACATTTATAATTTCCTTTCAAAGGTTTTTAATGTGTGACTAAATTCTCAAATATGATTTTATTATATGCATCTTATTATGTTTAAAGTCAAAATATGTTCTAGAAGAACACATGGGATTTTATAGTAAAATATAAAAAAATTAGATAGGCATTTGATTTCTGAGCACTTTTTAGAGAGTTTAGATCTTCAGTAAAGTGAAATACATTTTTTGGTAATCTCTCTCTTTAGATTCTTCCGGCAAGGATGAAGCCACTCATGGGTTGATTTCGAAAAATTGTTATATTGAACTGTGTTCTGTTTGTTGATCATTTCTATGTGTGGTACATGTTTGGCCTTTTGACACCTGGTGAAATGGAGCACCAACTCTCAGTAGATAATACACCTTATTCATCTTTATGTTGGTATTTAGCCCTTAGTGCCCACTGTTACACACATTGTAAATGAGCAAATGATGTCCTAACGGGTTAATAGATGAGCATCTTTAGAAGATGAGCTTTAGAATAACAGAATTTCCCAATTGTAAGGGACATCATCTAATGTCAGAATCTCTTCCACAATATTCCTGAGGAACATTCATATACGTTCCACTGGATTAAGCGACAAGCAAATTATTTCATCTAGAAAGCACTAGATCTTCCAAATGGTAACCTGAATCTTCTTTTAGCACAGTCATGAATGGCTTACCATCGGGAATATGCTCTGAGGAATGTGTGAACAGCACAGAGAGCCCATACACAAACCGAGATGGTACAGCTCACCACACACCTAGGCTGAGAAGGTGCAGTGCACCACATGCCTAGGCTGTGTGGTATAGACTGTTGCTCCTGGGCTATAAATCTATATACGTTATTATTGTCCTGAAAGCTCTGGACATTTGTAAAACAATGTGAATATTTGTGTATCTAAACCTAGAAAAAGTACAGCAAAAATGTAGAATAAGAGAGCAAATACAGTTCACGTGTACATGGTGTTCACCATGAGTGGAGCTTTATAGGACTGGAAGTTGTCTTGGGTGAGTCAGCAAGTGAGTGGGGAGTGAACGCCTCATGCTGCATGCTACGGCCGACTTATAAACACTGGACGCTGCAACTATACTAAATTCATAGGAAAGAACTTTTCTTTCCTCAACAGTAAATTAACCTTAGCTTACTGTAACTGTTTCACTTTCTGAACTTTTTATTCTTTTAACTTTTTGATACTGTTGTATTAATACTTAGATTAAAACAAACAAACAAAAAAAAAAGACCTGGTACAGCTATATAAAAATTTTTTGTTGTTTTTTTTTTGTAGAGACAGAGTCTTACTTTATCACCCTCAGTAGAGTGCCATGGCGTCACACTGCACACAGTAACCTCCAACTCCCGGGCTCAGACGATTCTCCTGCCTCAGCCTCCCGAGTAGCTGGGACTACAGGCACCTGCCACAATGCCTGGCTATTTTTTTGTTGTTGCAGTTTGGCTGGGGCTGGGTTTGAACCCGTCACCCTCGGTACATGGGGCCAGTGCCCCACCCACTGAGCCACAGGCACCACCCCTAAAATATTTTCTTTTTTTATATCCCTATCTTGTAAGCTCTTTCTATTTTTAATTTTTCCTGTTACATTTTGAACTTTTTTCTTAAAAACTGAGACACATGTGCACACGTTCACCTGGGCCTGCAT
Source organism: Arctocebus calabarensis (assembly GCA_963573935.1). Classification (NCBI taxonomy): domain Eukaryota; kingdom Metazoa; phylum Chordata; class Mammalia; order Primates; family Lorisidae; genus Arctocebus; species Arctocebus calabarensis. Next base: position 55,210 of record CAUYON010109784.1, on the reverse strand, counting down.
AGGTCGACATCGCCAGTCTCACTGCCTTTCATCTCCACGTCTTGTCCCACTGGAAGGTCTTCAGGGGCTGGAACACACGTGGAGCTGTCATCTCTTGTGATAGCAATGCCTTCTTTTGGAAAACAGCCTCAAGGACCTGACTGAGGATGTCTTATCGTTTACTTAAAACAAATAAGTATAAGGAGTACTCTCTAAAGCAACAGTAGAAAACAGAGTATAACAGATACATAAACCCGTAGTGTAGTTGTTCATTACTGAGTGTTGTGTACTGAACACAACTGTGCTGGACTTCTGTGTGACTGGTGGGTTTGTTTACAGCAGCATCACCACAGATGTGATGATGTCACCACAGCTGCAGTGTCACTAGGTAATAGGAATTTTTCAACTCCATTGTAATGTTATGGGAACACTATCTTACATGTGGTCCATCCTTGATAAAACATCATTATGCAACAGTGATTATATGTGGGTAAGTATAAGCCATGCAAATATTAATTTTTGTATTGCACTGGCTTATAGCCACCCACTCACACAATTATAGGATCCCAACCTACCTTCGTCCTGGAACTTACATTCCAGTTATTTCTGGAAGACTTAGGAAATCTCTCATGAGAACTCACAGATTCTTTTTCCTTCCAGGCTTTTTACTGATTAATATTCATGAAAATTCATGGAGGGGGTGTTTCTCCAGTGCCCTCTTGGGAGAAGCCCTAGTTCCCCAAACTCATGAACCCCACAAGGTGCCCTCAGGCCCTGCCACTCTGTCTTAGTCTTCTGGGTACCGGAATCAAGCCAAGCCATGTTCTACTCAGAAACAGGCCCAAGCTGTGCTCCGCACAACAGTTTATTAGTAGGAATCAAAGTAACAGTGCTTGGAAATAGCTAGGGGGCCTGTGGTTTGTGATTCTTAGTGCTCAGATATGCAGCCTTCTATTTACCTGAACTGTGGATCCGTGGGGCTAAACTAGCTTCTTCCCTCCATCTTCCTTCTGGTTTTGCATCTCTTTCTAGGTTCTCAGCAGATGTAACCTCTATATAGGCCCCTTCCTTCCCAGGTGAATCTGTTCATGCTTAGAGCTATACCTGGGAAATCACCAGACTGCCAGGGCATTGAACACAGTCAGGCTCTGAATCCCAGTCTAGGCTCAGCATAGACACTTTTCTGCATATCCCCAAAAACTTCAACTTCAAGGCCAGACACCCTTAGAGATCTAGTGGAACAGACCTCCCCTCCCATCACCTCACCCTGGAGGGGTTTGCAGGGAAGGGAGGCATGTGTGCACATTACTAGACACATGAAAAACGAGAGCTCAGTAAGATATGTGTCCTCATGACATGAAAACACCAAGAGAGGAATCTCTATAAACCTGAGACTTGGTGATTCTCATGCTTGCCGAATCTCTGATTTCTCTTTTGCTGAACGGGTGACTTTAAAATCGGCTTACTGGAATCTTCACGTGAGTTTGTGCTATCATTCTTAGTTTTGTTTGAGGAGTTTCAAATTTGGTTAGCTGCCAAGTTGCAGTTCTGCTATTTATTCATTCAACAAACAGAGTTGAGTGTGTACTGTGTCAGGCGCTATGCTATATATAAAGTAATTCTAATTTGAAACACAAATTCACAGTGACTGTACCCACCATGAGATAGACACGTGCAGTGTTCTATCAGAAAACAACCAGCCGTGTTTTAAAGAATCCATAGCAAGATAGCAAGGGTAAGGTATAATACTCTGACAAAAAAGAATGGCTTCAGAACTAACAGCTCACCTTGTAGTGGTAGGCAGCAAAAATTCCCTGAAAGCGGATATGGGCTCTTTTTCCAAGTGGAAGCCCTTAAGGGTTACATGGAAAAAATAGGTTTCTGCTGAAGATCCCTTGACTGTATCATTTATTATGTTATCTTTAGCTGACATGATAGAATTGCAACTCTATCTTATCAAAGTTGGAATTGATGCCTGAAATGGTATTAAGACTGTTTTATGTGTATTCTGCACCTATCAAATCTATAAAGCCTTTGGAGGCAAAATCCACTCCTGGGTTAATCAATCATGGTTAGGAACACTCCCAGAACCTTACAGAAGCTCCATGGATGTCAGAGCTGGCTCTGGGCCAGACACAGAGTGCTGAAATCCCATGCACTCTGGAATCAGGAGAGCGTAATGAATCAGGGCTAGTGGGTGTGCTTGATGTATCACCCGTGGGCTGGACTGAACTTGTGTTAATGAATGCTTGGGTGACTCTGATATCTGAGAAATGAGAGTGTTTAAGAAAACTAAAGGAAATGCTTTTTGTTCCTGTCATTTGGGCAGCTCCAAAGTGCCTCTGGACTAAGCCTCTGAGATTTTAGAAAGAAAGTTGATACCTCTGGATGTCAGTGTAATCCGAGGTACATGAAAAGCAATTAAGTGATGGTCTACAACCTGAAGAGAGTCCATCCAATGCTACTAAAGCATCATTTCGAATGCCACTGAAATGGTCAGAAAGGCATTCCTTCCCTGCTCCAGCACAGACTTTGCTGGTCAATGAGCAGGCAGCCCCTTCATGCTGGTGAAGTAATTCAGTTCTGATTTTCTAACTGAAAAAGAAGCAGGAGGATAGCAGGTTCGCTCCAGTCTGAGAGAACAGTCTACATTATCCTGTACAGGGGCAGTGCCCAGCTGTATGATGGTGAATATAGGTATTCCTGAGAGCAGATGAAGATTTTAGAAAATTCCCAAGGCACATTGGTACCTTTTTGGAGTTTTTTTGTTTATTTTATTTTATTTTATTTTGAGACTGAGTCTTACTCTGTGGTGTGGGTAGAGTACCATGGCATCATGCTAGCTCATAGCAACTTCCAACTCTTGGGCTCAAAAATCATCTTGCCCTCAGCCTCTCAAGTAGCTGGGACTATAGGCATCTGCTACCATGCCTGGCTAATTTTTCTCTTTATTTAGTAGAGATGGGGTCTTACTCTACTAAGGTCAGCTCTTGCTTAGGCTGGTCTTGAACTCCTGAACTCAAACATTCCACCCATCTCGGCCTCTCGGAGTACTGGGATTATAGGCATAAGCCACCATGCCCGGCCCCCATATTGGTACCTTTAAATAAACATTGCATAGAGTATACCTTAGAAATTGGTAAATACTATAACCCAACTATAGCCCAAGAAGAAGGGGAAAGAGAATAGGGAGGGGACAGGAGGGGGGAGGATGGGCGGAGGGAAGGTAATTGGTGGGACCACACCTACGGTGTGATTGACAAGGGTACATGTTAAATTTACTAAGTGTAGAATATAAATGTCTGAACACAATAGCTAAGAAAATGCAGTGAAGGCTATGTTAACCAGTTTGATGAAAATATTTCAAATGGTATATAAACCAGCACATGAGCAATCATGTGTTTAATGTACCCAGATATGATTTAATAAAAAAATAAAAAAGAAATTGGTAAATGCTGCAAATCAAGACCTTTTCTGTTGCCAGCACACTACTCAAACAAAGTCATTCTCTTCTATGAGATCCTGGAAGTGTATCTGGGCATGTCTGTCCATGCAAGGGCTCCGGTTCCCAGAATACTGATTCAGAGGCTGGAATTCTACTGATTCAAGCAGGTATACAGATGAAGTCTGGCCACCAACTTAGAAAAGGCTCTACACCTTGTATGTCAACCAATTTGCACAACTCTACAAATGTGTATAACCTTTGGATCTATCTAGCACGTGAGTGTATGAATCACTGATTGACCCAAACAGTTATAGGAATAGCACAAAACCCGTACATTAGTTCATATCTCTCTCTGTGAGCAGGACTGTTCCATATTATACAGATACATTTAAATCCATCTGCATTTTCACTTTTCCTGGGATCATAACACAGCTTAATTTGCTCTCTCATCCATTTCTAGATGGCAAGAAACCTATGCCTTTTGGATTTTCATCCCAAAGAACCACATTCAAAAGAAAGAAATAGGAAAGCAGAAAATCAAGGTCAAGAAGATTAAGGCCCTTAATTCATATGTCAAACTTCCCATTTCAATTGTGGTTTTGTCTCCCAGCTAAAGTTTGTCTTTTTTGTGACATTTGCATTAAGCCCAGAGGACATTTTGAGTGGAAACACGCTGAAAGCATAATTGAAACTCTGAGTGGTGCCTTTGTCTAATTTGCATTTTCCCCCAGGTGGGGAATTTTCACAGCCCCCTCTCTTCTCCCAGGGTGTTCAACAATTATCTCAAGGAATGATGTTATGCAATTGATTCCAATAAATCCCCATGTACAGTATATTATATGTATAATTTTTTTCTTTCCAGAAGCTCTTTTAAATGCCACTGTGATAAACTATATGGAGAAGTCATTTGCAGGTTCATAATATTACAGATAGTTCCTTTTCCCCCTTAGATAGAGATTTTGGATATTTATTCATATGTTTCATTGTTCATTAGAATCTTCCCTTTCAGTTATCCAGGTGGTGCCATTTTAAGCTACTTAGGAGGTTGTCTCTATAGAAACAAACTTTTTAAAAAAATAAACTATTCAATTTCATCCTTAAATATGTTCTTTGAACTTTGTCCCTTGAAACACACATTGTCTTGACCTCTATGGAAAAGTTTGAGTGTTACCGATGATTTGGTAAATGCTACAGGACGCTGAGGCAATGGTATCAGCTGCACCCTTGCATAAAAAATGTAAGGTGAGATTATAATTGGTGAGAAAATAGTCTGTTTCTTCAGGAGAAAGAAGGAAAAAAAGTATGTGATGACTATTTTTTTTTCTTTCTTTGAACAACTAACTGTTCTTCATATATATCAGACCCATTGCTTAGATATTGCCAAAGGTACTACCAGTAGAAGTGATGGATATTTGTGCGTCTTCTAAGCTTTGTGTTTCTATGCAGTCTCCATCATCTAAATTAGATGTGTTATTTCTTTGCAGATATTGGGATATCAGACCCTCCTAGATTACGAACCCAAGCAGGATGGAGCCAACCACAAATTTGTTTAAATTAGGGTGGCCCAGCCAGTGTTTCCAGAGGGGGCAATAAACATTACTGGCAGAGTTTTAGTGTATACAAGGACAGACTTTTTTTTCAATTTGGCTCTTGAGATTTATTTTAAGACTTATTAGGAAAAAATATACTTTGTCTATTCAACATGTATTTTTAAAATTAACTTTAAATCATTTTATAATTTAAGAAGTCAGTTAATTAAAAGAAAACCACTAAGTAAATAATAGATTTGATGAAATTGTGAGGCTGGAAGCTGAATGATGGAAGGAAGGAATACATTTGCCCAGGCAGGTGGCACAGCACTCAGGAAAGTGGGTTCTTTCATCACATAGCCTGCCTTTGGATTTTACCTGAGTTCACATGCCACCTGTGAGGCCTCAGATAACTCATCCAACCTCACTCAGTCTCAGTTTCCAGAGAGACACAAAGAATCTTGCTTGGACTGATAAGGTGGGAATGATGACATGAGTGTTCATTGCAGTTATGGACCTAAAGCCCACAGAGTAAGGCATTATGTCAGGAAAATCTATACCTTAGATTTGTATAAAGACATCTTCACAAAGAATCTGTTTGGAGAATATTCACAAAATTTTGTTGAGTCCACCATGGGCATGACACTGTAATTTCACTCCTTCACAACTGCTCAAGTGAGGTAGGTAGGGCCTCACCCAGAACAGTGAGAGGATTGAAAAAGACGGGCAGGTCTGGATCAGAATCATCTCCTTGTCCCTTTCACCCTAATGCCCACAGTGACTATCTCCATGACAACAGCATGGGGGCAGCAGGGAGCCTGACTAGAAAGAAGTGAAAGGACATAGGAGCAGGTCAAAAACCAGCAGAAAGAAGCAAGCTGTGTAAAAGAAAAATGCAGCTTCCTTAGTGCCCAAAATTACAGCATTAACAGTGAGAATTCTCATTCATGGAATGCCAAGCTCTACCCTAAGTGCTGTGTGCATACAGGTGTATTTTAGCTTGATTGCCTATGCCGTTAGAGCACCTAGGAGGGAGATGCTATTGTTAGCCTACTTTCCAGATGAAGACATTCAGGAATAAAGGAAATGGGTGGTTTACTCAAGTTCACAGGCTGCTGCACATGAGCCAGCTTTAGAAAAGGACTTAGAGATATACCATAAAACCTGGTTTCTTGTACCCTCAATGAATCCCCAACAATATATATATATATATATATATACCGTAAAAACTGCCCTTTCTTAGAGTATGGAAATAGAAGTTCCTGGAATGCTAGGTCCCCAACTTCCCTGTTCCAGGAATAACTAGGAAACATGGGAACCTGGCATTTTGACAAGTGATTTATTACCTGAGGTCCTGGTTCTTGTCTCTGTATTAGATTCATCTGGGGAGCTGTTAAGAGGTACTGGTGCCCAGACTCCAAGTCAGCCCAATTATATCATAATCTCAAAAGGGAGCAGAGGCAGACCTCACTCTTCTTTTCAATGCTCCCCTGGTGATTTCCTACACAGCTAGCCTTGAGACAGAACCTTGGTCTAAAAGCACCTGCTCACTAGTTGGTAAGAGGCATCAGAAAGACCTATTCCTGTGATTCTTAGCTCTTTGACTTAGCAAGATGGGAAGGTACAGGAATGTCCTGACTGTCTGCCATATGCCAGGTCCTGAGTGAAGATGTGGTCTCTGGACATGTCCTCACCTGCACCTCCGTGAGCTGCCTCTGAGGGCTGGGGGCAGTTTCCCTTTCCCTCTTGTTCCTCTGTTCCTAGGAAGTGGACATGCCCAGAGCTTGGGATATAACGACAGATCAGACTGAGGACAGGTTCTTGCTCTACCCCTTTCTGAATATGTGACCTTGAGCGAGTTAGTCAATCTCTGAGGTGTGCTCTTTGCATCTGTAAAATGGAAGATGATGCTCACAGATTATAGACTATTGCCAGTTGGCTGTGTTGCCTTCAAGGGGGTGAAGTAGGTTCTTGGGTGTAGGGGAAAATTGCACTTTAAAAAATAAGGTGCAGGGCGGTGCCTGTGACTCAAAGGAGTAGGGCGCTGGCCCCATATACCAGAAGTGATAGGCCCAAACCCAGCCCTGCCCAAAAACTGCAAAAGAAAAAAAGAAAAGAAGGTGAAGGTATACATGCAGTACATAAACAGATAGGAGCATATCCATGATATTGAAATAGTATGGGAGTACTGATAGTTAGGAAAAATTTTCTAAAAGGTTTTCTTAGGGGAGTAGATAATGAAAACCCAGAGTTGAGAAAAGATTCTACAGGTCAGAATTGCTGTGAGGCTGGAAGGAGTGTGGCAGGTCCAGGCCTCAGCCTGAAGCCTGGCCCTTGGGAGCTGCTTGGTTGTGGGAGGTGTTATTACTGTTATTTGTCCAAGCATCCATTCATTCACACACACTGATTCCAGCCATTCTTTAGGGGCTATACAAAACTTTATTGGGATTGTGGGGAAAGCAAGGGTACCACTCCTGACTTCACCAGTGAGCTAAGGCTAAACTAAGCTCAGGAGGCTGAGGCATTCTCGTAAACGGATGCATGCAGAGCCTGAGGAGGGCACTGCTGAGTCCTTAATTTTATTCCCATCTCTACTGCAGGTTTCAACCAAATCAAGAGGTCACTAGGTATCTGGAGGCTTTGGGCATAAACCCCAACCTTGTTTGAAAGACAATTGGGAAAACTACGCTGAAAATAAATAACTCACTTTTAAAAATAAAAATGTTTAAAATGTAATGTCTGAGCATGCCTGGAGAAGGCTTATATTAACTCAGGCTGAGTAAACCAAGAAAATGCAGCCCCTCTCTGGCCTCTTCAGAAGGCTTTTATTGATTTCCAAGAAAGGTGCATATGCAAAATATGAAAATGCCAAAAGATAGGGTTGAGGGAATCCCAAGACCCCAGGAAGATTGGATAGAGAGGGAGGGTCAATGGGAGGTAGGAGGTTGCTAACAGAGCAAAGAGCTGACGGTGTGTTTAGAAAGGGGGAAGGAGAAGTTAGTTTTGTCCCCATAGGAGATATAAACCAGGTTTTCTGATCTAACTGCATATCAAAAGTTTAAACAGTTCGACTGCTCCCACTTGTTGGGCTCGTCTGGCCTGTCCTGGCACCTCGGGGCTCATCATCTTCCATGGTTTGGATGAGCCCCCAGGGATTGTCCATCTTCAGGCTTCCCCCTGAATCCCCCAGGATTGAGGCGGGCACCCCTCTGACAGTCAGCCCGTCTACCTCCCACAACTAGGCACCGTCGTTCTCCTTTTACCAGCCCTACCTGCAGCCTCTCCTCCTGACAGCATGGAAGACGGACCCCTGATCCACCTCCAGAGAGCCTCATTTGGGCCTTGGAGAGTAATTAAACAGAATCATTGTAGATTGCCTCACGTATGGAAAAAAGAAATTCTATTCATTGCTGGAGATGTAGAGATTAATAGGAGAATAAAACTCAATTTCAGCTCTGGGTTATGGTGGGGAAAACAGATACATAAAATGGACACATTGGCACAGCGGGATGGAGGAAATGTGTGTGCAGGAAGCTCTGGGACACAGAGAAGAGGGGGTTTGTATACATTGCCTGAGCTGAATCTTAAAGAATAAGGAAGAGTTAACAGGGGGAAGAAGGTGAGAAGTGCCTCCTGCAGAGAGGAGGCATCACAGGGAGGGGCTGGAAGGGTGGTAAAAAGGTACAGGGATGGGCAAGGTAGGAGGCGTGGAGGGCAGGCAGGGACAGTGGGAGGCTGCTGGGCAGCCTGATGTGGAAGACTTCAGTGCTAAGCATTGTTTGTATGATGAGCTATAGTCTTGTGAGACTCAGCTGGAGGCAAGTTGGTCCTATAGTTTCAGTGGGAGAGTCCAGAGATTCCTACAAGAAGTAAGGCTTTGTGTGGCTTTCAGGACCCAACAGCATCTGGGCTGTTCTCCATCCTGATACCTCACTTTCTCTTTCTCTCTCTGCCAGTCTTACTGGCTTATTTGTTAGATGCCACAGGATCTTTGCACATGCTGTGATTCTGTCTGCCTGGATTAGATCTCCTAATAGTTATAAGGTGTTGGGTTAATGACTGTCTCCCTCACTGCACTTCAAGCTAGGGACGGTGTCCATCTCTGCTCAGCCTCATAGCCTCAGCATCTAGCACAGTGGAGCCTTTTACTAAAGATTTATGGGATAAAGAAAGAAAGGACAAAGGGGTGGATGGATAGAAGGAAAGAAGTTAGTTACCTATCAATCTAGAATACCCACAAATGTTTAACTGCTTCTCCTCTCAGCTGAGATTGTCGCCTTCCATCCTACTCAGGACCTAAGGCTAGAACCTCATGCTAGCAGTAGAGGCAGAGAGCTCCCAGTGGGCTTCATCATTGAGCAGTTTGCCTCCAGTGCGTGAACACTAATTGAGGATGACAATGAGAGCAAACTGCTGTCTCTCCTTCATAGCTCACTTCCAAAACTGAAACTAGGCACATTCTGTCAGTCTTGGCTACCAAGTCAGTTATAGGAAGTGAGCAAGTGTCTGAGACCTGCAGAAGCCCCTGGATCCACTGCATGTCCAACAAGGATGGCCTTAAAGCCACCGGGTGTCCATACAGGGATGGCCCTAAAGCTGCCAAGTGTCCGTACAGGGATGGCCCTAATGCCACTGAGTATCCGTGCAGGGATGGCCCTAAAGCTGCTGTGTGTATGAGACAATGTGTACAGAGTACTTGGCGCTGAGCCTCCCTGTGCAAAGCGCTCAGTTGCTCCAGCCACTGTTTCTATTGGGTAATGTGATTATCATTACCATAGCATCATCTTCCCAGAGCAGAAGGACCAGCTTAATGCATCAGATATTTATATGGCTTTCACAGCGTACTAGGATGTATGAAGACACTGTCATTAAAGATGTACACGAGGAAGTTCCTAGTAGCAATATTTTAAGAGCCTCAAACTGGAAATAGTCCAGGTGCCATTGATAGCAGGATAGATAAATAAACTCAGTATAGTCACGTAGCGGGTCACTCTAGAGTGACTGGCGTGAATATGGTGGTTCAGACATGCTACGGAGACTAGTGATTACTGTTCAATGGGTAGGGTCAATTTCCAGGACTTGCGGCCACATGACAAATCTCACAAAGTATAATGTTAACGGAAGAAGCCGAAAGAGCACATGCTGGGCCATTCTGCTTGGATGAAGTTCAAACACAAGTGAAAGCATCTATGGTATCAGAAGCCGGGTAGTGTAGCCTGTGGGGAGGAGAGGAGGAATTTTACTCAGGAGGGCAGGGCACTGGGAATACTTTGTGTCATGGTGTGCACGCTGGGCACTTGGTGCCCACTTGGTGAAAGGTCACAGAGTTGGGCATCCTGATTCGTGCACTTCAGTATCTTCAGTATGCCTCAGCGGGAGGTTTGCTAAACAAACAGGCCTATTCAGAAGGGAGCTGAAAGCAAGGAATACGATCCCATGCTTCCCCACCAGGGGCCTTGAAGGCTACAGCAGAAGGCAGACAGGCAGAGACAGTCACAGTGGTGTGTTAGGCAGTGTGTTGGGAGACCAGCAGTGATAGAATTGTGTACCCACTCCCGAAGCACCAGAGCAGGACATGGTCAGCCATCACAGCCACCGTGGTGTCAGTGCCCCACTTTCTGTGTATTTCCCCCAAGGGGCCTGATTTTCCCATCTCCTCCCACACATGACTAAGACATTCTGTTGTAGGAATTCAGCTTACATGTGTCCACTCCTAACATCACCGCCAGCACCTTCATCTCAGCCAGGCATCTTTGGGACAACACTGGATTGGTTGAAAATGTTTTTATTTAAGACTGTCTTTATGCCATTCTCTAAGCCACTCTCTATTACCCAGATCTACTAAATTATACTCTTTGGATTGGGGCCTGTGGATTTTTAAAAAGTTCTCCACTTGAGTCTGGTGCATGCAACCTTGAGAAGCACTGGCCCCCACGGGCACCAGAACACACCCCTTATCTTCACCCTCTCCATACTAAAAATAGACCCAAACCACCGGGACAATGGATGGACTTGCATTTCTCACTGTCTCCAAAAGATGTTTTCATCTTCATTTCTAATATCTTCTACGTCCCTAATAACCCTGCCCTGTTTCAAGGGTTAATAACCCTACCCTGTTTCAAACATGCTTCTGATCCAAGCACATCAAGCTAATTTTCTTTCTCTGAATCCATTTTGTTCATCAATTCCCCAACTCCTGCCTTTGAATTCTTAGACTGTCCCCACTCTTAAGGGCCTTCTATTCCTCTCATCTTTGAGACTCAATTCAGACATGGTCTCTGTGCAGCTGTGCTCAATATTCCTGAGGCCTCTGGCTCTGCCCCAGGCCCTACTACATACCAGCATGAGACCACTTCCCTCAGATGTCACTCTGTCCTATCCAACTGTCCACCTGTCCAACTCAAGGGCAGGCAGCTCATGTTGACATCCTCAGGGCATAGCACCTGCCTGGAACATGTAAGTGATCAAGAATGGATCTTGAATGAGTACCGTCCATCAGCACAATCAAAGTGGCTTGGGTTTAGGAGGCTTGCTGTGGGACTAAGACAGCGTCTGTACACTGTGGGGTGAAAGGTGGTGAGGTCATCCAGAGATACCACAAAGTCTAAACTGCCCAACCCACTCACCCACTCATGTTTCTTCCCTGATTTTGTTTTGTTTTCTCAGTGACCTTCAGCGACTGTAAGGGAAATAACAAATTACACTATGAGGTCTCAAGCCCATACTTCAAGGTGAACAGCGATGGTGGCCTGGTTGCCCTGAGGAATGTAACTTCAGTGGGCAGGACGCTGTTCATACATGCCAGGACTCCCCACGCAGAAGATATGGCCGAGCTCGTGATCGTCGGGGGAAAAGATGTCCAGGGCTCCTTGCAGGTAACACAACAGTTTAAAATAAGTTGAGTCCAAGGAGGAATATTAGATTGTCTGCCATATGTGGAAAACTAGTTTTCAGTGTATTACTGAAAAGATTGGCTAAGGTTCTTTTTGTTACTATGATCGTTGGGAAAGACAGAACCCAACTCAACAAAAGGTGAGGAGGGGAAGGGTGTTTATTGACTCAGGTAGTTAATATATGTCAGGGTAGCTCTGTCTTCAGGCATAACTGAGTCCTGGTACCCAAATGATGATGTTGCTTTGGTCCTTCTATTTCTTGGGATTTCATTTTCCATCTGTTGGCTTCACTCTGAGAAAGTCACATCACTCCCTAATCTGAAGTTACCCTAGCAAGCATGTCTTCCTGATAATGCTAACAAAAGCTTCAAATTGAATCTCACAAGCTGTCTGTCCTTGGGCCATGTGCCCATCCTGAAATAATCAGTGTCCATTGGCTTGGGAGGCCAAGTCTGGGTAACTTGCCTTTTCCTGGAGCCAGGGCAGAGTCCCCTGGACTGAGAATGAAAGAAGGGGAGTTACTCAAAGTAAATTAAAGCATTGTTTTCAGAGCAAAGGGGGTGGATGTTGGGCAGATGAGAACCACAGTGGCCCCCTGGAGCTGTACAGCAGGACGCATTGTGCATGTGGCTCCTGCGAAGCTCCAGGCCTGTCCCTTTCCAGATGCACAGCCACATTGACCCCACACTCCCATACCCATGCACGCACTTTATGACTGTCACACACTGCCATTCAGCCTCCCCCTGTGTCATTCAGAGTTTTTTTGCCGCAGCTGACTCACATACTGCTTCCCAGACTCTGGCTTTTTGAGTAAAGGAAGGCGGCATACACAGCAGGACTTCCACAAAATAATGACAAGAACACCAGTGTGCCCCAGCTTGGTGTGCCTTGTTTTTTCTTTTACCTGCTGGCCTGGTTTTCCTCAGTTTTTCAAAGCCTGTGATTCTCTCTCCATCTGCTGCACTCCCCACAGCCCTGCCCGATCTGCTCATTTTGTGCTGTGGTGGGGTTAGTGCGGCTTTCCCAGCTGAAGCGCAGGGGCCGCCGGACCGGCAGTGTGAGTGCAGCCTCCTGCCAGTGCTCTCTGCACGACTGCAAGAATATCGTGTAACTTTGGTATCTGAAGACTAAAGGGTCCAACAGTTTGGGGTGGCAAGCAGGGGTCTGTGTGCTACCCTGTTCTGTCACCACCCTTGTGGAGGGGTTACTAATGGGCTCGGCCTGAGTGTCTTTCCCAGTGCAGTGCTTCTGGGACCTACTATCTATTGATCGTCTTGAGATGTTACTAGGGAAGGAATTTATTCGCCCTTCCAGGACTGGACAAGCTCCATAATTCCCCTCCATATCTGTGAATCTGTGAGTTAAGGGTAGATCGCAACCTAAAAATGAATCCATAGCATGTCACTAGCATTTCAAAGAAAATAGGATTTTGCAGAAGACAGACCTGTGTGGGAACACTGACACAGCAATGGCAGGCTTCTCCTTTACTTAGCCAGGACCAATTTTCACAACGTCTCTCTAATGTGTGATATAAAAGCCCTGGTGAATATCTAAAGGAACAAGGCTGCTAGAATGTGGGGCAAAAAGAAATACTACTTAGGAACACGTTAATGGTACTGAGATGGGATTCAATGTATCAGGGTAGACATTGTTTATCAAGACTGGTGACTCATCTTTATATCTGTAAAAGATGATGTTTTAGTATTTTGATTGAAACAGAGCAGGTGGGATTCTGGAAGCTTCTGAGCCCCTCCCAGTTTGAGGGTCTGGGAGACCTAAAGGTCATTACACAGGGCCCCCTCCATGAGGTGCTGGCCTCTGGAATTCCCATCAGATGCAGAGCCCCTCCAAACCCCCACAGCTTCTCATCTGCTGCTGTCTGAAAGCACCATCGACAAAACTCAGCTGCAGCCATCTGCTTCTCACAAAGCACGTGGAGGCCGCCAGACTCCAGCAGAACAAGGCATTCGTCTTCCGCCTCCAGAAAATTTATGAAAATAGGCCTTGTGAAGATGCCCAGATGTGTTCATAATAAAGAGTCCCAAACACAGAAAAACAAAAGGGAAGGAAAACAAAATAGAGAGTAAAAGATCCCTCTGAAAGGGTCATAGACTCTGAGAGTTCTCAGCTGGTGTTCGTAAGGCAGCGGCCAACACAGAGCTCCCCATGTGCTGTTCTTGCAGCTACAAGGCCTGACTCATCTAATCCCCTTTGCCACTCAAAGGCAGATGCCTCATCCCCATTTTACTGATGTGGAACTGAGGCACAAAGTGGAAAGTGACCTGCCAAGGAGTGTACAGTGAATAGGGAATGGCATGGAAATGAGACTTGAACCCAGGCAGGATAGCTCCTGAGTCTGAGGCCCCAACCAGTCCACATCACTGCCTTCTCTCTCTCTAGAGCAGTGGTTCTCAACCTTCCTAATGCCATGAACCTTTAATACAGTTAAAAGGGGTCATGACGCACAGGTTGAGAACTGCTGCTCTAGAGGGTTGGTTGAACTAGACCTTGAAGGATGGATCTATTTGGTTAGGAATGTCCCATGAGGGCATGGGTCATTATGAAAGTTTTGAGAAACACAAAATCAAGAAATGTTAAAAATATGTGGATGGAAACAAATGCAGCCCTCCCAGCATCAGAAAGGATGCTGTTGACTGTCTTTCTTAGAAGTAAAAAAAGGCCCATAATGCTGTCTCAAAATTTTTGCAGTGACCCATTCCCCTATTTCCTGGGGGAATGTCTAGTTGTTTACAAGGTGCATCTCAGCCTTGTACCCTTGAGCGAAGTGCTTTACCTCCTGAGCTTCCATTTAACTTTGATTTTTTCATCTGCAAAGTGAGGATGATAATCTATAATTTAGGGTCTTTATGAGGGTTAAATGGGACAGTCATGCCACAGGGGACAGCATTTGGCTTAGGCCACAGCCATGACTAACAGGTGACACTTGCATATTACTTACTGTCAGCTGAGCCCTGGGCTTGTCCATGTCATTTGTCCTCACAGCAGCAAGCTGAGGGAGGCTGGGAATGGTGCCATCATCTCCTGTATCTCATAGGTGAGGAGAATAGATGCAGGAGGCTGTCCTTTGCCCTTGTCTTGCAGTTAGTAGGTGGCATAGCTGGGGCAAGGGCGCCAGAGCACCTCATCTCTATCAGTAAGTTCAGTTGTGGAGGCACTAAACTTGAGACAGAGCGAATGTACACAAATGGTCTCTGCCACAAATAATAAAAACAGAGGCAGGACCTGTGACCCAGAATGACAAGTGACCAGAACAGCTCAATGCCCTTTCAACTCCCCCTCTTCCTGTGACTGAAGCTGATGGAACGCATCCACAGCTGCCTGTGAGCTCTGGCCCCTGAGGTCTGGCTGCCCCTTCACGTCCCTCCTCACATCTGGCGTCTGCACAGCCCCTTGGGACTGGTGAATCTGGTGTGCAGTGAGGGTGCATCTCGTCTCTCACTCCCAGCCAGGAGCTCTGCAGTTCCCAGGGATAATCTGGCTCCACCTTGGGGTTTAGGCTGCCTGTTCCATACTCCTCACAAAAACCAGGGTCTGACATCCCAGGGTCTACCTTGCTGGGTCAGGGCAAGGTGAAATAGAAGGGGAATGCAAAGTAAAAAGGTGGAAAGAAGTAGGCAAATAGGGATGGAAATAGCATCTGAAAACCAGGAAGAAGGATTTTAGATTTACATGGCAGGGAACAGGGAGCCATTGCTGGTTCCTGCAGGATAAAAATAATCTTCAGGGGAATTCATCCAGGGCCCTCAACTGCAGTAGGGAGACTAGACCTAATAGTTAAACAAATGGCTGACATTATTTTTGGAGAACCATATCACAGAACTTTCTTGAGTGTGTGCATCTCATTGTATGCTTGAATGTGCATTATTTCTACTCCTCACAACCTCTCCGTGGAATTGCTGATGTTACATCCTCCTTGCAGATGTGAGAATATGGCCAAGAGCCCTTAGCTTGAAATTGACAGAGTGAGATTCGGTCCAGCCTCTCATCCAAACATCCATTCTCACCCAGCCTCTTTGCTCCCCAGGTGGCTGTACCCCTGGGTCAAGAGAGGAGGGCATGAGTTAGAGCCACAGAGTAGCAATGGAGGGAAAGACAAATGGAAGAGATGGCTCGGAGGATGAAAGGGCCAAGATCCAGTGTTGATTCCAAATTGTCTGGAGGATGGAGGCAATTTGGACCAGTCAGGAAAGGAATGGTTAGGAAAGATCTCCTGTCAAGCTTGGTGTGTTGAGTTGGAGGCTCCTAGAGACATCTTTATAGGGGTATTGAGGAGTTAATGAACAATATGGGACTGGCTCATAGGGCATAGATTGAAGAAAGAACTGCTTAGTTCTACGAGTCTTGGCTTTGGTTTGAACATGAGTTGGTTCCAATTTCTGCTCCACCACTTCCTAATTGCGTGACCACAGGCAAGTCATTCACCTCTCTGAACTCCAATATCCTCATCTTTGAAACAGGGATAAGAATAGAGTGTACATCACAAACTTCTGTTGGGCACAGCACCAGACATCAAGTGACAGGTCCCATCAATGGTATTATTTTGGAATCTTTAAAGGGAAGTTTAAACTGAGGGCTAAGTGTATTCACGGAGGCCATGAGATGGAAGCCAGAGATCAGGGCCAGAAGAATGTGAAGTCAAAGAAAAGAAAGAGAAGGCACACTCAGAGAGGTAGGTGGGTACCCAGTGTCACAAAAATAGGAGACATCACACAGCTGCTCATCTCCCATCACTGTACTATGGAAGGAGGGGTTTTCTAAGACCCATGTAATCACCATGAAGCCCAGTTGATATACAGCAACAGGAACCTGTCTCTCCTTTAATAAAAGGATGCATCTCTCTTATTTTTACCTGCTACGTGTGACCCTGTTTCACCTGGAAAGCCTACAGCCTGAATCTACGAAGTCCAATTATAAATGGTTTAATTATAGACTCTCAAGCTATTTCTGCATTTTTAATGGGCTGCCCACAATCTGGTACCTGCCAGGAGAATGTAAGATCACCTTAGATCTGAGCAGTTTTATCTGTAGTCTTTTGACAGGCTCTGAGGACTTGGTAGAGGGTGGTGAGGTTAACCTTCTGTTCACAAAAGGGGTTTCTAGCCCCTGGAAGGTAATGATTGAACCTGACTCACAAAATTATGTCTGGATAGAGTTGTGACTTTTCCTCACCAAACCTGCTGCTTCTCGCAGCCTCCCTTTCCCCTCCTTTTCTCCCTCCTTCCTTGTCTTCACTGTTCTTTCTTTAGCACCCTGCACACAGTGCTCAATAAATGTCTTTTTAATGGATGGAAGAATAAAAGGAGTGACCCCAGTCACACCTCTCCCTACCCTGACCTGTGCCTCCTGCAATACCAAACCCCTTGCACTTTCTTGAGTCAGCCAAGTTTTTCCATCCGTTCTCACTGGCCGCTCCTCTGCCTGGACTCTATTCCCTGCATCAAGACCCCAACTGCCCAATGGCTGGCACCAACTGTCCTGGCTAAATCTATGGATAACTCTACCAGCCAACATTTCTCTTCCTGGGGAACATCTCTCTGATTACCTCCCTGGCTGGGTAGTTCTCTTTTCTCCATGTGCCAGGTTGTCCCTGATCACAGCACTGAACTTTAACTGTCTGCTTTGCTTGTGCTCATGCCCATCTCAATTCTGAGCTCCCAGGCATCAGACTAAGGGCACTTGGGTGTGAATCTGGTGCTGGACTTACCACCTCTGTCCCAGATTCCTTAGCTATAAAATTGGTTCATGATAGTATCTGCCTCACAGGCATGTTGTATAACATGAGTTAGCGTATGCAAAATACATAAAGTACAACATGGCCAACGCCTTTAAGTGCCCTGCAAATGTTGGTTATCCAGACCTATAAGGAATGTCCAGTGAATGAATGAGGCAAGGCCAGGTGGCCCGACCCTTCCTCTATGCCCAGCATGACCAGACTCAAATAGTTCCTGCAAGCTGTAAGGCAGGTGAATGCCCATCATCACCACTTCCATTCCAATGACTAAACTTCCTAGTGAAGGGGTCCTATACTTCTGTGGGTCCACTTAATAAATACCAAAAGACTTGGCAGCATTTAAAAGTGAATTACGAACAATTTACACTTCTTAACTGGAAGTCAATATGAGGTGTTCTCAGTAAAGGGAAAGTGGTCTTTTAATCAAGGTTGCTTAAATTAAATAAAAAAAAAATCCTCCTTTCTATCATTTGAAGAATGCCTTAACAAGAAAAACAGAAAGTTTTGATAGAAACTGGAAAGGCTAAATTTAAGGCTTGTTTATCTTGGTTGTTCATCATCGTTGTAAACATGCAATTTAAAAGACATAATTTTGGCTCCTCATCTAGTTTCAAAAATCAGGATGGAAATACTTCCAAAAAACTAAAATAAAAAGAGCAATCAGAGCGAAGGAACCACTTGGGAGAAATGGTTGTTTTGCTTTTAATTTTCAAAATAAAAATATAAAACATGTCATCAACTGCCCAGAAGCCAACAGCAACACTGCTGACTGGTATATATCCTTCCCCTTGAGGGGATTATGGAGGTTAAATCCACTATTTCCCCAAGTCTCAAGATTCCCTTTGTTGAGAAGCTTGAGGGCTTCTTGGGTCTGGAGCAGTGATTCTCATCCTTTCAAATACCACAGCCCTTTAATAGTTCCTGTGGGTCGTGACCAACAGGTTGAGAACTGCTGGTCTGGAGACTCAAGCCAGGGCTCAGCTCCCTTCTGTTACTCCATATGTATATTCTAGGGGATATTGAGCTAAATTGTGTGGATGATATTAAGAAGAACCTGGAATCATCCAAAATTGGAATCTTATAATGAATTTACTACTTATCTACCACATGGTACTGAATAGTCACCCATGTTCTTTGAACTTCAGTTTTCTCATCTGTTCAACAGAGATAGTATGTTGGCCTTGCCTGCATACCATCAAGGCATCCATGAAATAAAACAATGTCCTGTCTAATGCAGTTCCTAGTTGACAGGCAATTCGTGGTGTCTGGTGGATTATTCTTAACTGTCCTAAACTCCTTGATATTACTCTTAAATACCAGTAAGTTGCTGGCACTTTCTAGCTTCCTTGATCTTACATATTCTAGGGAGAAAAAAAAAAACTTTCTCATATTTGCTATTGAGAGAAATTCCAACATTTTTCAACCCCAAGCCAACCATCTGAAATTTTTTTTTTGACCACTGTGCCTTCGAACCTTCAAGACACCTCCTATGCTGGGCACAGGTGACTCGATTTTATTTCTTTAAGCATTCCTGAAAATGAGAGCAACTAGCTTATGGCAAAATCAATTACCTTGTCTCGAGACCTTACCACATTGACTGGGAGTGATGTGGACTCTGTTGAGCTGGTCAATTGTATTGATCTTACTCACATGAAATACGTTTTATAACTATCCCAGAGGAAAACCAATCTGTGCGTTGACTGAGACTCTAAAGAAATGATGAGTTGAAGATGGAGATACTTAATATGCACTGACTTAACAAGTGTGATAACTTCAAAAACCTATGAAGTGGGCGGCACCTGTGGCTCAAAGGAGTAGGGCGCCAGCCCCACATGCCAGAGGTGGCCGGTTCAAACCCAGCTCCGGCCAAAAACTGCAAAAAAAAAAAAAAAAACTATGAAGTACCACTCTCCATGGCAAAAGCCTCCCCAGTTATTATTAAGAAAAATTAGTATCCATTTAACTGTCACCCAAATTAGAGAAAATATATAGCTCGAAAATTATTGGACAGATCCAAGAATCAGGCCCGGAATTGGATATTAGGCTATTATATTTTGACACATGCCTAAATTGTTATGTTTATGATTCTTAGCTCCAGGATACGATTCAAATATAGATAAAAAGACATCCTTCAATTCATTAATTTAAGTAGATAACAGATTGTGGATCAGAAGCTAAGAAAACTATACTCAGTTAAAACTAATTTTTATCAAAATGCTTGGGGAAAAAGTAATCCCACAGTAAGTCTAGATAACCAAAAGAAGCTTCTTTTTTGGCTTGTGTAAACTCTAAATTTTATTTTGTACAGTAGTATGACCCTATAGAAATGTAATAAAACTCACATACGTCCTTTCAGGTTTTCTTATAGTCATGTTAAAAAAAAGAAACAAGTGAAATCAACTTTAATAACTTATTTCATTTAATATAGTATAGGTATATGTATCATCTAATATTTTATCATTTCAGTAAGTAATCAGTATAATGAAATATCTTTGTACATTCTTCTTTTCGTGCTAAGTCTTTGAAGTCTGGTGTGGATTTTATACTTAAAGCATGTATCAAATTCTAGTGGATTTTAAATATTTAATAACCACAGGTGGTTATTAAGGGCTACCAATTGGACAGAGCTGCTCTGGAGTTCTCCTAGAATATTCACGTATTTTGAAAGTAGGAGGGAGAAAAGTATTCACTGATTTCCACTACACGTCAGAGCTTGGCCTGGGGTCCTCTCACATGCAAACCTATGTCTCCGTGCCCAACGTGGTCTTCCTACCTTACAGAGCCCAGACTTACAGAGATTAAGTAACTTAATCAATGTTGTCATCTGTCAGTAGGTGACAGAACTGGAAAGCAAGCTGGGATGTCTGATTTGATGGAGTCTCTGGTATTTTGGTTAATACTGACATTTACGGCAGAACTAGGTTTTTTTCTTCTCTAGCAAAGTCTGTGAAATGACACAGGAAAGTTAAAAAGTGGTTAGGAATAAAAACGAATGTGAAGTTGAGCAAAACTCAAAGAAACGTTAAGTAGGGGGACACCTTCTAGGTTGTCTTAACACTTTTTAAAAACCTCTTGTATGACCCAACCTTTGGGGAAAGAACATCACAGAAACAGCACAAGATTTTTAAATGTAAATGTCTCCCAGGTTGGGGATCTTATCTCATTCATTTAATAGTCCCAGAGTCTAGAGAAAATGCCTAACACTCATACTTTTAAAGTTATAATTCACAATTTTATTTTTATAAGCTTTATCTGTTAAATCCTCGTAACAGTGCCCAGGAACAGTGTTATTCCTGTTTCATGAGTTAGGAAGGTGAGCCTCACAGAGGTGGGCCAGAGGTCACAGAGCTGGTGGAGCCGCAGACCCAGCATTCAAATCCACAAGCTCCCCAAGTCCAATGTCTGATTCTCAGTTAGCTGTGCAACAACTCCCCAGGGCTTTTTGAAGAAATAGAATGTAGTATTGTCAGAGATGAATTTTCACCCGGAATCTGTGATAAAAAAAGATAATGGGATAACATGCACATTTCCTAGGCCCCCTGATACGCTTCCACCCTCCTATCTGTTACTATTACCTTCAATCAAATACTAGTCAATTCTAAATGTAAATATACAGAAGATAACCTCATTTTAAAATTCCCCTCTTATCTGGAACTCCCAGAGCCATTTCCAAAGAGGATACTTGGTTACCGTGGGCTATGCCAGCCAGCATGGCTGCTCCTATTAAGAGTTGAAATGGCAGAAATTTCAGAGTGGTTAGAAATAAAAATAAATGCAGAACCAAACAAGGCTCTTAAAGAAATTTTAGGTAGGTAGATAAGCCCTGTGTCATCGTGACAGTTTAACAGAACTTTCCTCCTGAATAGAATCTTTGGAAATAGGGTCTCACTTCCAAATGATTCAGCACAAAGTTTCCAAATGTAAAAGTCTCCTAGGTGTCTCTCTGTGACAGTCTGGTGCATGTTTCCAAGGGGAGGGGAAAAAAAACTCCAACTGTGTTGGGCGAACACAGACTTTGATATAGACCACAGATTGTCTCCATTAAATTCTTTGGTCTGAATACTCAAAACTGCGGTCACAAAGGAAAAGGGGAGGGTATGCCATTTATTCATTCTTTCTACACCCAGAATACAGACCAATCAAATTATGTCATCTCATCCAAACTTCTAAGGCAAGGGCCAGAGCATTTATGGAAAACAGCAAAGGAAACATCATGACCCAATCCAAAACTAGATCCTCCTTTTGGGTAGATGCCTGTGGACTGCTGCCCCTGGTCCCTGGGCATGATTTGTGATAGCTGACAAGCCAGCAACTCCTCTGGGGAAGTGCCATTGCTGTTGTTGGACCCTTCACTCATTTGCTGTTCCTGCAAAGCCAGAACAAGATACCACTTAGGCAAAAGAAAGCAACCTGCCCCAGGACCTACATCCATTGTCACTGATTTTGCCCCAGGACCTACATCCATTGTCATTGATTTTTCTTATTTATTTGTTTGTTTTTTAATTCATTTAATTTCAAATTAATATACGGGTACAAATTTTTAGATTACATTGTTTTTTCTGTTAAAGAAGGAGAAACCTCTTCCCCTCTGGCCTATACCCCTTAGGGGTGCTACATTTAAAAACTATAGTGAGAAGAATGCCCCCACCTGACTGGGGAAATAGCAATGGCACATATCGTTATATGCTGAGTTGCTTCTTACTTTTTTAATAAAGCAAGAAGTAGCAGCAATCAAAAAGCAAATATTTTGTGTATGTAGTTATCAAAGCATAAGACAGCTGCATTTTAGCAGAAAACAAATTTGGCGACCGCTTGCTCTTCTTTTCTTGTTCTTCGTGCAAATAAAAATTAATTCTTCGAAAAACAAAAGCATTGAGTAATGCCCCTTATACATTTTCAGGATTTTACCCATCAGCAGACCTAAACAAAGCAGAGAAATTACAAATGGAGACAAAGCCAGCTTCTTAAAGTTCTTGGCAATTCCTGGTCTCCCAAGACGGGAGATTGTGGCCCATGAGGAAAGCCTGTAAATGGAGCCCAAGCCGCCATGGAGGAGTAGCTGCAGATATTTGAGGGGTAGTCAAGGCCAAAAGGGCTCAAAAATTTTGAGACTGTCTTCTGAGCAACAGTTTCAAAACATCCTCCTGGATAGATAAGTTGCTCCGGCTGGTGGAGCCCAACCCTCCCATCCAACATGGTCAAAATGCAGAAGGGGACTGAGGGAACTTTCCTGCTGCTCTTGGTTTCTCCTGCCACTTGGAGAAGTCGGGACATGAGATTCTAAGAGAGGGCTTTTTCTTTCCCTGATGGCTGAACTGTTTCTCCTGCCTCCCAGATCTTTACAGAAATCTGGAAATCAGATGCTTCCTTCAAATGTCTTTTTGCAGCAAATCCTTTCGATAAAGAGTGTTCATTGTCAGCCAGCCCCTTCATGAAGTCAGGCAAATTAGGCTTTCTTTTGACAGTAACTTTTACAACTTCTTCCCTTTGAAGATGCAAAGCTATAAACAGCATGGTACTTTGCCAAGACAGCCGAGGAATAGTCTGAATAACTATATCCAGCCTTTTTCTGAAGACGCCTTCTGCCTGTCACTCTTACTCTACATGCCGACGTATACAATTTTTTCCTAAATGCCTCGGCTATGAAATGTAAGACAACTAATCAAGATGCATTATTTTCCTCCTTGAATTGTCCATTCTTGTAAACCCTAGTTAACACAGATAATTGAGACTTGGCTGCTTTTTTATTCCAACTCCCTTATTCAATTGGCCATTGTGATCAGAGCCTCACTCCTAAGAGGATAACCATCAATCTTACTTGCCTTGGTATCTGTGTTTTCCTTTCTCAGTCAGGCCTTTGAATAATATCTGTGCCCAACAAGAGAGAGGCAGGAGTAAAAAAGAGGACCAAGAAATAGAAACTGAATCAAAGAAAAAGAAAGACAAAAAAAAAGGTATTTCTACCTATGTTCCCCCAATTCTACATAATTTCTAAAATTTTGGGATTTGTAGGTAAAATAAAATTATATTCTCCATAAGGGTAGAGACTTGACTAATGTGCTCATTGTTATAAATTCAACACTTATAATAGCTAGTAGTGAATGAATACCAACGTAACGACTTGAGAGATGCCAGAGCTGGAGTGAATATTGATGTTAATAATACAGATCATAGCCAGCATTTATTTTGCTCAAATTCTTTGCCAGGCACCACTTTAAGTCCATTTCTTATGTTAAGTCATATAATCTTTACAACAACTCTACAAAATAGGTATATTATCTTCATTTCACAGATTAATAAAGTGAGACATAGGGAATATACATGACCTGCACAAGATCACACAGCTAGAATATTTTGGAGGCACGCTTTATACTCAGACTTTTCAAAACAACATTTAACAAAACATCTTATCCTTCGTGTCAAAATAGAGAAATGTGTGTAGAATATTACTGCAGTAAAGTAGACTCGGATTAGTCGAATAACTTCCTCCAACGGGTTTAACAAAGAATTCATGCTGGCCTGGAGAACGGTTTCTGCTTGCAGTCTCACGGATTAAATTGATTGTTTTCTTCCCAGTGACGGAGATGCAGTTGCAAAGAAACATTAGCTAGTTCCAAACTTTCATAGCTCTGGGATTCTAATAATATGATAGACTTGAGTTTCAAAATGAACTCAAGTATCCATAAGGATAGACTGACATTAATAAAGCTATATAAATATGAACCCATATATTGTATAGGCAAAAATATTCTGGAACCCTGGATGGGAGAGACATGGAAAGGACTTGGCTGATGAGGCCTCTGTGCTCATGGAACTGTGCCAGCTCCCTCTCAGCCAGTCTCTGCCCTATTGAGACTCCATAATTATTCATCCTTAATTTATCGCTCATCACCTTGAGCACCACTCCAAGACATTTCCATTTGCCTTAAGCAATAAGTCCTACCCCACTGCCCGCAATTTTCTGCAGCTGCCCTTGTGCTTTTTTCTGCTGAGGAAAGTTCCCACCATCCCTCTGCAGCTTCTATCCCCTCTTCCTTCCCTGTCTTCTTAGAGGAAGATCAGCAATCCCTCTTGGTTGTTGACAAACCTCTTCACTTTTTCACCTGTCTTATTAGTCTTGAACCTACTAGACTTCTCTGAAGCTGAATTTTAATTTTAATTTTATGGAGCTAAAATTTGTGTGACATAAAACCAAAGGACACATGATACATTCACATCCTTGTGCAGCCGCCTTCTCTATTTAATTCCAAAATGTTTTCATCACCCTGAAAGGAAACCCCAGACCTATTCAGCACTTTCTCCCCATTCTGCCTTTTCCTTAGTCCCTAGCAACCAGCAGTCATTCTGTCTTCATGAATTACCTGTCTGCTACATTTCATATAAATGAAATCATACAACACATGGTTTTCTGTGTCTTGCTCCTTTTGCTGAGCACAATATTTTGAGAGTCTTTCTCATTATAACATACATTAGTAACTACTTCATTCTTTCTAGGGTGGTAATACTCAGCCGTCTGGATAAGTCACAAGTGGTTTGTCTATTGGTCATCTGATGGCCTTTTGAGCTGTTTCTACTGTTTTGCTATTGTCAACGGGGAGAGTTCATGTATTTGCTGGAGTGTTAGTTTTCAATCCTTTAGGGTTTATGCCCCGGACTGGAGTTGTGTGGCTCATAGGGTCATTCTGTGTTTAACTCCTTTAGAAAACCCCAGACCATTTTCTACAGCTGTTGAACCACTTTAACTCCCAACAGAACATCTGGCAGTTCTTAAAATGTTCTTCCTTTTGTCACCTGAGACACTGCACCACCCTTGTTCTCCTGTTCTCAGACACATGCCGTGACATCATAGCTCACAGCAACCTCCAACTCTTGGGCTTAAGCAATTCTCTTGCCTCAGCCTCCTGAGTACTGGGACTACAGGCACCCACCACAACACCTGGCTGTTCCTCTGCTATTTTTCCCTGTCCTCAATAATCTCACATGGCCTAGCAGCATTCAGTATCTTCTCTCCACTGGATCTCCAAATCCACTGTGCCATTTCTGCCTGCAGGCATCTCTACCTGTACATCCTACCTGCAGAGAGAGAGAAAGAGAGAGAGACACCAAACACTCACCCTTCTCCACCTCTAACTGCACCTTCTATTTCTGGCAATGACATTCTCATCTTCCCAGCACCCAAGCCCACCCCTTTGGCTTATTCCTTGGTGCTTCGTCAGCTGGTAGGTCAGTAGCACCTCTTATCTTTTATCTTTCTCCCCCATGGTATTTACCAGCACGCTTTTCTCCATCACAACAGTCGCAACTGGTTTAGGCATCATTTCCTCTTTCCTGGCCATGGCAGGGCCACTTCCTCTTAATTTTGTCATCTTCCCTTCTCTGGTGAATCAATCTACATGCCTGTTGCTGTGGAATCAACTTCCCAGAGAACAACTAGGACCATGTCATGCCCTCTTCAAAGGCTCCCACGTCTCCTGAGCAATGCTCAAATTAACCCCAAACTGCTTTTTTTTTTTTTCACCCTCACAGCCTCTTGCCATTCATATGATTCTCCCACCAAACTAAACTGCTATTCCTCTGTGTTCACTTAAAATGATGGTGTCCCTTCCACATCTGTCTCTAAAGGCTGGCGTAAGTGGGTGGCAGTAGCTTACAGGAATGAGGACTGGATTAGGAGTTATGTATATTTTTAGCCAAAAAAATGCTATATGCTGGCAGGTGAAACTGTTGCTATAGGTTTCTTTTATTATTTTTAGATTTGCAATTAATCATAGTTAAAATAATGTTCCAAAAACACACTATACTTTCAAGTTGTACAACTTACATGATTTAGTGTTGGAGTGTGGATGATTCTGTAACTGGACTCATAATACACTCAGGATCCCTCACAGACAGACTGGATTTGCATTTAGAGCAAGAGCTCTCGGCAAAGTCTCTGCTTGTTAGATCACACCAGCCAGATCTGAGCCTCTCCCTACCTTAGCAGTAACGCTAGTTATAACTCTCGTCACCTGTCACATTATTTATTGTCTCATTAAGGATGAAGTATTCAAATCCCTGTGGGAAATAGAGACTAAAATCTTGGCTATTCCCCCTGAGAGATAGGCCCTCTTTTCTGGGACTTTTTTCTTTACTGGATATATTTTGATTATGGCTTCTTTGGTGAACCGTTAAAAAAATTTTTTTTTTGTTAACTTTGTTCTTTTTGATGCTAATACACTCTTGTCATGTGGAAATGAAAATAATTCAGATATTGTAAGGGAAGGAAATGATTAGATAAACTAGAAGCATGAATAATTGATGAGAAAATAATTCGAGTAGCCAACTATATTGTGCGTCCTCTACTTACTTCATGAGTGATCCATATGCCAAGTCCATGTGAGTTAATGTTTATTTCTAGAAACTTTTACCAAAATAAGCATGAAATAGCAAATGCCTCATTATCCTTTCAGAGCACCTAATGATACATTATTTTCTGTTATAAAACTTCAGGGTTTCTGAATGCATTGTTATAAATCCAAACTGTCAACATTTTTCCTTAGCAAGAAAAAGCACAGATTCTATAGAAATAAGATGTAAGATTAACAATTCAGGTTCATATATTTTCATTTCTCCCTGAATTCTACCGGTCATGCCAGAAAACTGCAATCCATATTTTTATAGAAAATATATAATGAAAACCTGTAAAACATTTAAGTACATTTATAAAAGCCAAAATGGAACTTTAAGGAATACAACCTTAAATAAGAAACATAGAAAAGACAGACCATCAGCAATGATTAATAAAATAAACATTTTGTAAAATAGTGTTCAGGGGAATAGGTTGTATAGATTGGGCCAAAGTCTGAAAAGATGTTCTGCTGGTAATTCTTTCCTCATAGAAAGATTTAGTGGCAGAGGCACCAAAGGAAGGCATTTAATAGGTACGTCACTGGAATCAAATTTCCTGGCTTCAAATCCCAGCTCTGGATTTTATAAACTCTGTGGTTTGAGACTAATTCTTTTAACCTTTTAAAGACTTTTTCTGTCGGTGAAATGGGAATAAAAATCATATCACTTCCTAGAATTAATACTAACATTGAATGAGATATGCTTGTAAGACTCTTAGACCAATACCTGGCACATAGCAAGAACCAAATAATGTTATCTAGTTAAGACAGACTGACCATAGAATATGTCTTCATATGGCATTCACAGTTGAACTTCCCAGGGGCGGAGGGTTCTGGCTTTAACTATAACTTATATAGGAACTCCAAGATTAATATGGAGTCTCAGTGGGTGATTTCTGTACATCCTCATTTTAGGCAATCTCTCTTCTTGGGTTTCAAGAAGGTGCACTCACTTTAGAACAATGTGAACAGGATCTATCCAAGATGAGTCGGCAAGGGAAGGTGAAGTATCAGGGAAGCACATGAGAACTCAGGGATGTAAATTGATAGATACACCAACGTAAAGCAAATTTTTAGGCTTAATTAAAAAAAAAAACAGCTACCTCTTGCTTAAATTAGCTATACCTTAAATGTAAGGGTACAGAAAGATTAAAAATGAAAAAATTTAAAGAAATATGTCCTAAAAACATTAACCAAGGGAAAGTTGGTGTAGTTATGGTAGATAAGAGGAAACAGACTTTTTTGTGGTAAGACATTTTTAATTTACTCTTAGTTGTTTTGAAATGTCCCCTTGCATTATGCACATTAGGCAAGATCCCACCAATGCCCTCCCTCGTCTCCCCTCCCTGACCCTCCTCTCCCCTCCTTTTTGTTGGACTATATTTGTGTTTTATCACTCATATGCATGTGTAAGGGATTATATATTGGTTTCATAATGGTATTGAGTACACTGGATTTTTTTTTTATTTTTCCATTGAGGTAACTTTACTAAGAAGAATATGTTCCACCTCCCTCCAGATAAGCATAAAAGATATAAAGTCTCCATCTTTTTATGGCTGAGTAATATTCCATAGTATACATGTGCCACAATTTATTAATCCATTCATGGGTTGATGGGCATTAGGGCTGCTTCCATGACTTGGAAATTATGAAAGGAAATAGATTTTAAGGAAAAAAGTATTACTACAGGTAAAGAGGGATATTTTACAATAAAACGATACACTAGGAGGATATAATAATCCTAAATTGGGTCATATCTAATAATACACAAAGCATTCCCCTTTTATTTGTGGGAAATACATTTTAAGACCCCCCCACCCCCGTGGGTACCTGAAACTGGATAGGAATGTACTCTATATACACTTATAGTCAGGTGCCACGTAACAACATTTTGGTCAACATTGTGGTCAATGATAGGTTACTTACACAATGGTGGCCCTGTGATATTTTATAATACTGTTTTATTAATGTACCTTTTCTTCTCTTTTTCTTTTTTTTTTATTTTTTATTAAGTCATATATACATAGATCATGAATACATTTATGCCTTTGTGGGATTCAATGTGTTGATTTTTTGTACAAATTGGAATGCTTACATAATACTAATTAACATATCTTTCATCTCATTTATTTAATCACAGTGTTAAGACATTTGTGTTCAATGCTCGATAGATTTGACTTGTACCCTTGCCATATACTCCATAGGTGTGGTCCCACCAGTAACCCTCCCTCTATTGAACCACCCTTGCTATGTTTAGCTACATGCAGATACACAAATACTATTGTGATGCAGTTGGCTAAGGTATTGCATATGCTAACATGGATTATGGGCCTTTAGGCATAGGAGGGCAGCAGGCTCTGTGCACGTGCACTCTGACCTTCACATAGTGATGGAGTTGCATGGCAATGCACCTCTGAATGTATCTCCATCATTAAGCTATGTCTTGTTGTCCTATGTTTTCCTCTATACATACATGCCTAAGGTGAATTTTAATTTATAAACTAAACATAGAGATGAAAAACAACTAAGAGTAAAATTGCAACAACATGCCATCATTACTCTCTCACTTTGCAGGCATTATTAAGTAAAATAAAGTTTCCTTGAACATGAGCGCTGTGGTAGCTCAAGACTTGATCTGATGACTGAGACAGCTAGTCCAGGACACATTAACAATGCCTACAGAAGTGTAACCAAAGGGGTCAGAACCTTTCCCTTAATAACAGGGAAAGGATTTTAACAAGCCTTTTACAAAAGAGAGTATCTAAATGACTACTAACCATATAAAAAGGCTTATAGCATCATTAGTCATCAAGGAAATGCAAAGTAAAACTACAAGGAGATTATGCAGAGATGTTGTTCTACATATATACCCAAATGACTTAGAATTAAAAACAAAACTACAAATACCAAGTGTTGGCAAGTCTGTGCAGTGGTCAGAAATCTCCCACACTGCAAAGCTGACCATCCTAGGACCTGGGGAGTCTAAATCTATGACTAAAAGAAGCATGCACACCAAAGACACTTACAAAAATGTCCCAGCAATACTATTCATAGTAACCAAATGCTGGCAACAACCCAAAAGCCCATCACAAGACAAACAGGTAAATTTTTTATATACATATGAAGAGTAGAATATTGCAATAAAAGTTACTATTATTATGCTCAAGAACACAGATAAACCTGATAGACAAAATATTGCAGGCAGGAAGGAGAATATTCCAGATAGACAGAGTTTAAGAAGCAGAACACATCTATTGTGAACTATGGAAATGAGAATGACAGTCACCCTTGGAAGGGTGGTGACAAAAGGGGCCTGTGAGAGGTTTCTGATATACAACGTTGTATGTCTTCCCCCTTGGTGGTAACATAGGTGTGTTCACTCAAAAAGAAATTTATGAAACTGTACACTTACATCTTTGAAGCTTAATACATGAATGATAGACATTTTACTTTAGTTAAAAAGTTAAAAGTAAGTGAGGGAAATAAAGCGATTGTTGAATGGCTTGCCCCTTTGGTGAGTTAGCAAATGTGTCTGTCTTTTACTTTCTGGCTTAAAAAGAATGTATACTCATCACTAAAGCACAGTGCCCTAAATCCTTAGCCTGATACATGAAGCCCTGTGTAGCCAGGTTCTAGCCCTTTCTTCCTAAACACTCTCTTTGGCCTGTGAAATCTTTGATGCTAATTTTAAGCCTCCTATAGTAAGATCACTTCCCACTCCAGAAATGGGCAAAGGTAGGAGTGGAGACCAGAGTATGAGTCAAGCACACCTGTATGTTATGTGCTACTAGGAAAGGGAAATGCTGACACCTACACTTGAACATAGGCGGGTGAATAGCCTGAGCTCACAGGTTTGAGACCAGCCTGAGCCGGACTGAGAACCCACCTCTAAAAATATCCGAGTGCTGTAGTGAGCGCCTATAGTCCCAGCTACTCAGGAGGCTGAGACAAGAGAATCACTTGAGCCCAAGAGTTTGAGGTTGCTGTGATCTTTGATGCCATGGCACTCAACTGAGGGTGACAAAGTGAGACTCTCAAAAAACAAAACAAACAAACTTGGACATAGTGCTTAATTCACATCAGTTATGAGAGACGATAAAATTGGATAGGGGGTTTGTCTTCGAAATGACTGAAAAACAAAGTGTGTCTTAAATTATCATGACTCATAAGCAACTTTACTTTTAAATGTAAGAACACTTTTAAATAGTTTCAAATCCACAAAGTCTTCTGGCCAGTTCTAGAAAAAAAAATTATGTTCTTCTCTGACAGTTTGATGTTTCTTTGTTTCAACATGTGGATATCAAATAATTCATTTCCCTTTTTCCCAGTGAATGTGTTCTTGTGACCCCACTGATTACTCTGATTATTCTAAAAAAGCTCTTGCCAGAATCCTAATCATGGTGCTGAGGGATGGTGTGGGCAGAGGTGGCTAGACTTGGGAGACAGACTCCTCTCCTGCGCCTTCCACCCCAGACCAGCAGGGATAAGATAACAATGATACTTCCTCAATGATGCTCTTCTGGTGGAAGCATCTCCTGCCAAAATGAACTGGATATGTAGGAAAGAAAGAAAATAGTTTCATATAGCACATTATAAACTAGAAAGCTTTTGAAGTCAGCATCTGGATGGACCTAAAAACAAATGTTTGGTCTGAGAAAAAGAATTACTGCTAACACATGCTATGTCTCAGATTTGCAAGGGTAGTTTCTTGATTTCTTTTGCTTTCTTATTTTCCCAGATGATAGAACCTCTTGCTATGGGCCAGTCCATTCAGAGGTGGGTATATTTGTTTTCCTTCATCTGTCTTAGTTGGGTTTCTGAGAAAGCAAAGCCCAAAACAAGGGCTCAAAGGTAAGAATTTTTTCCTGAGAGGAGGTCCCAGGAAACAGAAGTGAGTGTAAGGGAAGAGTGAGATAGAGAAGGAGGAAAAACTAAACAAACAAACAAAAAGGGCATATAATTAAAGTTGTGTCTGTAGGCCATGGGTGAGACTTGTTTCTTCATTTCATCTGAGACCTCTGCAACCCTATGGAATGCCTCCCAGGGTCACCCGCCTGAAAGACAGAGGGGCTCCAGATACTTGAGTCTTCATATCAGGGTTGCAAATCGGATAATTAGGGGTGGGATATTTTCTGTGTCCCTTGTGTCATATCTCATGGAATTTTTGGAATCATGGTTTAGGCTGTTCCTCTTTCCAGGATAGTCTCCAGTGACTACTTCCTTGTACCAACCCTGGAATACAACGGGGTGAGTAACTAGCAGGTCTAGATGCAGGCAGAGAGCAAGCAATGCCTTTCCCAGCTAAATATTCCTCTTACCCATCCTGGTATCATGTTGTGCTGGGGGAGATGCTTTCCCAATGGTCCCCGAGTGACCAGCCTTAGAAGACCCAAGGCATTTACCACAAAACTGTCACCAAGTGCCTTTGACCTAAAGAATTGGTGTTATTCTTTGAACCACAACTAAATGAAGCCAGAGATTTCTAGTTATCAAGTGAGCTAGAAACTACACCATGATACATATAAAAAGGATTTGGTAGAACAAAAGGAAAGAAGCCACAGCAAACATGGCAATTGTGAGTAATCTCTGTCCCGCGTCCCAGCAGAATTGAAAGGTAATTAGACTTTAGATTTGCCAATGTCTGTGTTATTGTCCATGCTGATGTTGGCGCTGAGATGTCATGATCAGTTAGGAGATGATTATTTGAGAGAGGGGTCCCCTAGGGAGGCTGTGGCAACTGGGATTGGGAGCTGGAAGCTGAGATGGTGAGTCTTGGCAGGAGTAGAATTTATGGAGAATATGAAAATGAAAAAGGATTTTTTTTTTTTTTTTAGCAAAATAGATGATATCAGAATGGCTGAGGCTTTGGCAACAGATGGAGTTGGGTGGGCTCTCTTGAACATTGATTCTGGGCTTGGCATCTGGAAAGACAGCGCCTTGCCCAAGAATAATGATGTTGAAGATCTTTCTCATTTAAGTATCCAGTTGATATCATCTCTTTAGAAAAGCCTTCTTTTATAACTTTACTTAAAGCAGCTATGCCCTATTAATTTTCTTTCACAGAATAGTGTGTGTATATGTGTGTGTGTGTGTTTTCCATTCATTGCATTTGTTATAATTTGTAATTTTTAAAAGCATTGGTTCTTTTTTTTAAAATTTTTGTTAATTCTCTTTCCCATTGATTCCTCACCATATTCTTAACACTCAGTGCTCCATAGAGAAGAATTAAAATAATAAATGTGCATTTCTAATGGAATAGCTATTAGACCATAAATATCTATGGATTCCTGTGATATCTCATGGCTGAGTTCCAGGGATCAATGGGAAGAGTGACAGAAGATGGAGGCTCAGTTTTCTTCTCTGTGCAATGGGAACAAGATAGTGACCCTCAGCGTAACTGAGATGACCACACTGGCTGCTGTGTGATGGATGCATTAGAGCAGTCACTCCGTGGGGGAGGGATGTGTCAGTGACATAGTGCTGTATAACACATAACCCCAAACAGAGAGACTTTCCATTGGAAACAGCCATTCCATTGGGTCATGTTTCTTTGTGTCAGGAAGTCCAGCAGAGTTCTGCTGGTTGTCAACGGACTTTCCAACTGGTAAATTAGCAAGGCTGAAAGATGCAAGAAAGCATCCCCCTTGCATACGTTATCATGGTGTGTCTCCTTGTGGCCTCTTTCAATACACCCTCTTATGCTTCCTTGTGGCAAATCAGATATCTGGTGGTTGGCTTTTAAAGGGAGCAGTGCAAACAGGTAAAAGCAAAAAAAAAAAATGACAGTTTTCTTAAAGCCCAGCCCTGGAAGTTAGCATCACTTCTACTGCGTCCTGTGGGTCACAAATTCAAGGAGAGGGGAAAAGATTAAACCTCTGGATGAGAAGATTGGCAAAGAATTTGCAGCCGTTTTTTAATATGTCTTGAAGTGAAACTGATTAGAGCAGTGGTCCCAACCTTTTAGGCACCAGAGACTGGTTTCATGGAAGACAGTGTTGCCAAGGATGGCCTAGGAGAGGGTGGTTTTGAGATGATTCAAGTTCATTCCATCTCCACCTCCTATCATCAGGCGTTGGACTCTAGTAAGGAGCACACAACCGAGATCCCTTGCATGAGCAAGTATGGAGGGTTCAGGCTGCTGTGAGAATCTATTGTTTCTGCTGAACTGACCAGGAGGCGAAGTTCAGGGGGTGACATGGGCAATGAGGAGGGATGAGAAGAGGCTGTAAATACAGATGAAACTTCACGCACCTGCTGCCCACCTCGTCCTGTGTGGCCTGGTTCCTAACAAGCCACAGCCTAGCAATTGGGGACCACAGGATTCGAATATTATTACAATAAACCCAGCCTATGGTTGTAGCAACAGAAATGGAGAGATATGGGTTGACTTGAGGGAGAATGGAAGGTAGGCAAGACAGGACTTGGTAGTGGTTGTGTTGAGGCAGTTGGACAAGCAAGAGGTCATTTACCTCTATTGCTTTCCTATTTCTCTATAAAAACATAGTGCAAATTTTGTGGCTTAAAACAACACAAATTAGGGTGGTACCTGTGGCTCAAGGTCTAGGGCACAGGCTCCATATACCGGGGGTGGCGGGTTCAAACCTGACCCCAGCAAAAAACTGCAGAAAGAAAAAAAAAAACACACAAATTATTCTCTCACACTTAAAGAGGTCAAAAGTTCAAAACGGATCACACAAGGTTAAAATCAAGGTGTGAGTAGAACTGGTTCCTTCCGAAGTCCCCAGGGGAGAATTCATTTTTGGCCTTTTTCCCCTTCTGGAAGCTGTTTGTGATCCCTTCCTCCATCTCCAAAGCCAGTTGTGTAGCATCTTTTGGAGAGAGTCCTGAGAACAGTGAGACCAGTTGGGGAGAGGCGAGTTGAAGGACAGAATCAACTCGAATAGGCTAAGTATGAGAAATTTATGAGATGTCCAAATAGAGATATCATAAAAAGTCAGGTGCATGTGCAAGTCTCATAGTCAAAGCTAGAAACAAATACTTTGCATTTATCAATATAAAGTAATATGAGGATCTTTGAGGGAGAATTATTATAGCACATTGTCTAATAGAAATATGATGTTAGCTACATATGTAAATTTTATGTTAGCCCCATTAAAAGTGTAAAGAGAAACAGAAAATCAATTTTAGTGATGTTCTTTAACCCAGTGTATTATGTAATTATCATTGTATTATTTAGTGAATATAAAAACATAATGACATGATTTAGATTACTTTTCCCATTTTAGAAGCTCATTTGGTTAGCTCACTTTTCAATTTGGATTAGCTACTTTTTGATGGAACAAATTTATGTATTTGATGTTTTTAAAAATGTATTCTTACTGTTACTTTTGATTGACAGATCATAATTGTGTACGTCTTACAGGGTACAGTGTGATGTTCTGTTATACTAATATTTACACAGTGGCATGATTAAATCAAGCTGGTTAACATATCCATCACCTCCGCCACGTATCATTTTTTCATGGTGAGACATGCGAAATTTACTTTCTTAGTTATTTCGAAACACATAATACATTATTATTGACTATGGTCGTCACGCTGTGCAATAGATCTCAGAACCTATTTCTTTGTCTATCTGAAGCTGTCCTTTTTGATCAACA
Organism: Arctocebus calabarensis; assembly: GCA_963573935.1. Taxonomy (NCBI): domain Eukaryota; kingdom Metazoa; phylum Chordata; class Mammalia; order Primates; family Lorisidae; genus Arctocebus; species Arctocebus calabarensis. The sequence continues at coordinate 19,605 of CAUYON010109784.1, read as the reverse complement.
ACTCTCTGTTCCCTCCCCACTCCTTGCCCTACTCTCCAGCCTCTGATAACCATTTTTTCTACTCTGTGCTTCCGAGTTCAACTTCATAGATTATGCAGATGAGTGGGATCTCGTGGTACATAGGTATATTTGTCTATCTGTTCCCAGCTATATTTCTGTTGCTCACTGGTCACCTGTCCCTGATGGCAATGTATTGGACAGTACAACTTTAGAAAGAGAGGAGACCCTAGAAGTTAGCCCTGAGGAATCCCAGTGTTTAGAGGGTGGATATAGAAGCAGCTTGAAGGCTGAAGGAAAACCAGTAAAGAACAGTATTGCACAGAAAGGGTGCAGAAGTGAGTGCAATAAGCTATGTCGAGTGCTGGTGCAAAGGCAGGTGAGACAGGAGGGAGGTGCTTCCACAGAATTGCTGTTAATTCAAAGAAAAGAGAGGAAGACTGCTTCTAGGTGCCCATTCTTTGGGGGTGGCGCTGTCTCCTGTGCCCTCTTTCTGCTCCTTTGGTGTGGTGGAGGGAGGGAGCCACAGTGCACACACTGTGGGGGACCTTCTGCTTGTCAGGCCTCTGCTAGACCAGGCCACCCATCAGCACTCAGCAACTGAAAAAATGGGCTTTGGGCCTAAAAATAACTTCAGCCAAGAAGAACTACAGTTTGGATGCAGTCCAGGTATAAAACAACCATCTTCACTCCTGTGTGTTAGTATAAAGCTTGCGTTCTGTGAAATGTCATAAGTGTAAGAGCTGTAAAATAAAACACTCATGGATTATGTTGTGATTTGAAATCTAGATGTAATAAGACAGTGACAGCTTAAAGGTCCTTCTAAAAGTAGATATGAAATTTGAATTTGGCACATGGATATAATTTCTAAAGCACCTTGGCTTTTTCTCAGCTACTTGGTGATGTTGAGTTCCTTTCAACAAGTGGCTAAGCTGTAGGGTAATCAACCATCTCAATGTGCGTGAGACTGAAGGGCTTTCTGAGACATGAGGCTTTTTATTTTTAAAACCAGGATATTCCCGAGCAAGCTATTCTGATGTTTTTGAGACACAGGGACTTCTAAGATGTGGAACTTTTAGTGCTAATACCAGGAAAATTCTTAGACAAATTACTCACCCAAGCTGGAAGGCTTTCTAACTAGGAATTCCCTGAGATCATCAACTCTAAGAGAACCACCTCTTAGGAATGATGGTTACGATTATGAAATGTGAATTCTGATCTATTAATTTGCAAAGAGATATGAGTGTGACAAGAACTGGGAAACTTAGAGTCCCATGTGATCAGCATTTTCTCTCTATATATGAAGCCAATCTATTAATTTAAAGAGCAAAATGACTGTTACAAGTGCTGATATGTGCTAAGTCCAGATGATCAGCAAATTCTTTTCTGGTGTGAAATCAATCTATAAATTTACAAAGAGAAATTACTGTTACAGAGAACAGAATATCAAAGTTCACATGGTCAGCACAATTTCTGCTGCTACTTCACCCTTTGTAGAGAGCCAAATCGTAATTGGAAGACAGCTTGGTGAGCGTGGGGCATTGGTTAAAGTGGACATTAAAAACCATTGGTCTACAATATTTTTCAATCTTTTTTATCTCATGGCACCCTTGAACTTAGAGTTAAAATTCCCTGGCACACTTAAATTATGTTAATCAAAAAAAGTGGAAAAAAATAATATGGCTACTATGCTTTGCACTTCTTTCACAAATAATTTAATTAATGAAAAAAAATTAATTAATGTTTAAAATTTTTTGCAGAACACCTAAGATCTCTCATGGCACACCAATGGGCTGCAACACACTGGTTGAAAATCACTACTGTAAGAAAACCTATTAGTTTAGCTTCACCAGTGGGCTCAGATGTCACCAAATGCTGGAATTCTTTAGTGGCTCTTCCCACCCTCCAGGTTGGGTCCTGCCAGCATTGCCTCCATGAGGCACCTTGTCTAAGTTTTCATTGGAGACAAATCTCTACAAGCCTGGCTCACTCTTCAGATGTGCTAATACCTTCAAATAGTAGTTGAGTTTTACTTCCCTAGGAGCCATTTCATCTTGGTTACCTTTGTCTTTGTTCTCATTAAAAGAGTAGTCTTGCTTGCTAGTGGCTTACCCCTGTAATCTCAGCACTCTGGGAGTCCAAGGCAGGTGGACCACCTGAGTTCAGGAGGTCCAGACCAGCCTGAGCAAGAGTGAGACCCCGTTTCTAAAAAAATAAATAAATAAAAAGAAAGAAAGAAAGAGCTGAGTGTTGTGGCAGGCACCTGTAAGTCCCAGCTACTTGAGAAATCTTCATTGCCATAGTGATTTTCATCCTCACTTCATGATCCACCAAGAAGAACTGAGGCTTATGGATGAAGCTATTTAAGTGGAACATCTGAAGACTCTGCAACTTCAAAGATCAGTTTCAGGACGTAGTCCATCCTCTCATCAGGTGACTGTTCAGAATCTGGCAAATGTAGTTTGAGCCAAGAATGGGGCAGGTGTGTTTAGAATTCTCCCATTCATTGCTTTTTTTGGTTGCAGCCTCTTTAAAATCCCATGCCTTGTTCTTCTGAGCTGGCAACCTGACAGTTCTCTCGACTCACCAGTGAGCCTTCTAATCCCTGCGCAGAGACTGGCCTCCATGGTCTTCATTGTTGATGCTATTATTTTTTGCTATACTCATAGCTCTGGAAGAGTTAAGCAGGAAGTTGGCTTGGGAAGATTGAGAATGTTTTATATCCCCACAGCTTCTATGTTTTATTAGAAGACTGTGAGCTTACTGAGAACAAGGTCTGCATCTATCTCACTTGCTACTTTTTTTCCTATCTTAACCAAACCCTCTTTTTTCTTCAATTGCTGCTCAAAGTTGAAGCTTTCCAAGGGAACTGTGGCCTTTTACAACATGACCCATGATTGCCACCCACTGGTAAGAATGTTTTCACATGAAGACTCAGGAGGTGTGGTGTTGGGGCAGAAGCTGTCCACTTCCCAGGCTCCTCAGCTCAGTGTTCGGGAGCCCAAGTGGAAGGAGCATTCAGTGGAAGGAGGAGTCTCAGAATTGCAGATGAACATTCTTGAATTATCCTGTACAATGTCTACTTCAGAGTTGCACATTTTGCATTATTTTTTTCAGAGTGCTCCTTCTGGAGAGGTAATCAGTAGTCAGTCTCCCTCTCATTCAGATGAGACCCCTGGTATTTATCAGGGTTCTAACACTGGCTATGATCCATATGCATAGTTCTCTAATGGATCTGTGATGCTGAAGGTGATTTCCAGATTTCTGATCAATAAATACAATCTGTGTATCTGATCATGTCATTCTGGTAATACCATTTCCTTTTTAAGAATTTCCTATGGAGCTAACAGCTACTACACTCCAGGTATCTTTCCATGTGCATTATAAGTATTAGCACATTTACTCCACGTGCTAGAAGATGAGAAACTAAGGCATGATGTGACTAAGTCACAGTCAGTTATCTAGAAAATCCAGAGCCAAGATTCAAACCCAGGAAATCCATCCCTGGAATCTTATCCCCTAGTCCATAACGATCTGTGTCACCTTCATCAGCTCTCCCCACACGCTCACTCTGACCAGCCAATCCCGTGGTTACCCTGGGCTGCCTGGGAGGAGCTAGTTCATCCATCTCCTGTGACTGTGTGTCCCAGAGCACTCCGGGCTCTGTCCCTCACAAAGCAGGCAATAAACAATTGTTTTCTTAGGAAAAACAAAAACAAAAAATTTTGAACTAAGTGTTGATTTCTGTCCTCTCTTAAGATAGTTACTGGGGACCAGATAAGGATATAAAAGTGAAGAAAGGAGAGAAAATGGGGCCAATGGCACTTTAAAAATTCCCCAGTGTCTTTGAGGACATTTTCACTTGTCTTTTTCAAGAAACTTATGAATCTTTATATAGAAAAATTGTTTTCATCTAAAATATCACACTAGCTGTTCTGGAATCTTCTTCTTAACATGCTTGTAAGAAATTCCCCTTTTGCGGCAACAAAGTTCAGCTTTCTTAACTTTTGGAAAATTGTAAAATCGTTAACTATTTTTTAGAAAGGTATTATTGTGAATGCATGTGATCTCTGTCTCTACAACTAAATATTTTGACATGAGCCACTACACTGTAAACTAAATATTGATAGCTTGAGGGTGGTAGATAAGGATGACCTTTGAGGTATTTTTTAGTCATAAGCAACTGGGTATACCCATGAACTTGAATTAAATAATAACAAAAAAATTGAAAATTCCCCTTATCTTCCTTTGTTCTTAAAGAATAGGTTAACATATATTGATTTTACTTCACAACTTGCACGGAAATGAGTATTTTACTGCTGACATTTTTATGATCTGTAGTCTCCATTCTTTTTAATAACCTTGGCACAGTATTAAAAAAAAGTATCTTGATCATAAAAGCTCTTTTAAAAGTAAAATTATTTTAGAAAAACAAACATGACTAATATAATTCAGTATATCAGAAGAAAGTCTTAGTAGTAACTTGGTTCAGAAAGGGAAACCTTAGTGGGGTTGAACAAAGCTGAGATACCCAAAAAAGATGATTAATTCAATAATTTTAGAGGAAATAACCAAACTACTTACATTTATCTGTGAGAGGCTGTAAATCAGAAGCCTCAGGAAAGCCTTAGAAATGCAAATTTCAAAACCTAGTTCAGCAAAGGAGTGTCTTAAACAATAATATGTAAATCAGGCTTGTTATTGTCACAGCAGTAAATAGACCCTTAAATATCAGTGACTTAACAGACATTTATTTACCATTCATGATGACTAACCGGTATAGGTTATGTTTCACACGATCATGCCACACAGGGTTATGGTAGCACTGTCTTAACGTGATGCATCAGTGTTCTCCAGAGCAAAGGAAGAGAATGTTCCAGATTTTGGATTCTCAACTAAATGCTCTCCTAGAAGGAATACACCACATTTGTTACTGTAATTCATTGATCATAATAATGACACAGACACATCCTATTGCATAAGAGATAGGAAAGTATTGTTCTGCCCAAGCTCAGAAGTGAGGAGATCCAATCAGGTGTGAGCATGGGAAGTCTCTACCACACAGCACGCAAGGATGGATGCTTGGTCCGGGCAGTATGCTGAGACCTCTATCAGCAACATACTAGTTCATCTTCACACGACTGTGTGAAGTATGTGCTTTCATAATCCCCTTTGCTAAGATCAGAGCCTAAGATTCAAGGAAGTTAAATAATTTGTTCCAAGATGCTGCCCTATCTCTTAAGAGCCAAGGCAGACTACCATGCTGCTTTTCCCAAAGAGCCCCTGCAAGCCTTGCTTAAGACTATCTACTGTCTGAGGGGGAGCAAGGCGTCGGCTGCCTTCAATGATTACGGGATGTGTTTCAGTGAGTGAGGGAAGCACGTTTACATGGGGGAGCTGAGAGTATTCCCTCCGCTCAAGCCCACTATTGGGAAGCTAATAATTCATAAAGTTGACTTTCAAGTGCAAACAAGTTAAACTGAATAATCATTGTTTCAAGTCACAAACATAGAAAGGTGATTTAATGTGAAAAGGATATATAGCTAAAATTTAGCCTGTTAAATGTTTGAACAAACATGTTAAAATGCATATCATACATAGGGATATATGTAACCAATTTGAGAAGATAGGTAGACATGACAGAAATCTGAAATAGTTTATAAGAATGTGGGTTCTACCTATCAAAGTTATATGAAGCATAGGTTATAAACAGAACATGTGGGGTTAATTCTGTCCTCTATCCTCTGGGGCACCACCTAGCCATCCATCTCTCTAAACCAATGTTCAATAGAAATATCATTTAAGCTTCGTATACAATTTCAAATTTTATCGGGTCAGCATTTAGAAAATGAAAGCATATATAAAATTAATGACATTTAACCCCAATACATGTAAACATAATTATTTCAACATTTAGTCCTCTTAAAATTATTAAAATTGTTGTTTGGTGCTTACTTTTTGTGCCTACGTTTTACCCTTAGAGCACCTCTCCATTGGGATGCTAAAGTTTCGCTGGAAATACTTGCTCTATATTCATGTTTCATCAAATATATAGTTGAAAAAACAGACTCACGTGTCCACGGTGTTCTAAGGATTCTTGCAGGTTTTATAACACTGAATCAAGCTATTGATGATGATAGATTGCTGATGTGTTTATGTATGATACTAAAATATTCTTATGTTTGGCTCGTGTGTTACGATGCCATCCCACCCTGCCCACTGTGGACACAATTAGTTCTTCCTGGAGGACTCTAACTCATCACTGACTATCTCTTTTTATGGAAAACCATGAAAAATACTTGTCCTCTCTGCAATCAGCTGAGAGGAATTTTTGTCCAAAAGCTAGAGATATTTGTGTTTCTGTGTTAATGAGACCACAAAGTTGGAGGAATGTAGTCCCACCTAGACTCTAGAATCATCTTCTATTAGCTGTGTGATCTTACGTAGCTCAACTCAGCTGTTTAGGGCCCCATTTGGAAGCGAGGGATTTAATTTCCTCCAGGCATGATACGTGTTCCAGCAGCATCACCATTTACTATTAGAAATGCAGGATCCTTGCCCTCATTCCAGACCTACTGAATCAGAATCTGCATTTTAACAGGCCCCCCAGTCTGGACCCAAGGTGGAGAAAGAATGCCTTAGAAAATTTCTGAAATGTCCTTGGGCTCAATTTTTTTTTTATTTTACAAACATTAGAATGAAATGCACATATATTCAGATGGTATAGCCTATCAGAGGGTAGTTTCATTTACTAGGATCTGAAAAGAAATGCATTCTGAATGATAATGTTAACATACACTTGTACAGAGTTAGGTGCTGCACAAATGTTGTGTCAGTTCCTCATTACAGCCCTGCCAGACCCTGTTCTGATCCCCTTTACAGTAAGGAGGCTGGAGCTGAAAGAGGTTAAATGACTCAGTCAGGCTCGCACTGCTGGTGACTGAGTCCAGTGGGTCTGATCTTGCACTTCCGCTCATTGTCTGTGCTAGTGAGAATCAAAGCACAGGGTGGAACCAAGGCAGCTCGCAGCTCAGCACCAGCAGCTGGGTTCTTTCTCTGTGTGTGTGTGTTTGTGTGTGTGTGTAAGAGAGAGAAAGAGAGCGATCTTTCTTAATTACCACACACGATACTGCTCCATTTTGTATTAAACAGAATGTGGCAACTTTGACCTATTCTGTACTTAATTATGCTTTTTTATGTAACGCTCTATCACAAGTTAGGCAGATCACCACCCAGGTGAAGATGAGAACTCCCACATCCTAGGACTTTCGGACCTCCTAAAACTCCCCTAAGAACACAACAGCCACATTTAAGGAAGTTGAGGCCCCTGTTGAAGATTTTATTCATGTGGCAGTTCTGGGTATGCTCCACTCTGTCTCTCCGAGGGTTCCTGGAGGTGCAGAGCTGCAGGTGCTCACGTGGGAAGTGGCCCACGAATATACCTGGGCCAGCTTTCTCCATGCCCTGGATCACCTGCCCATGTCCTTGCTCCCTCATTCATGCTTGCTGGCTTGACCTCCCAAGTAAGACATTCACTGGGGTCTCATGGTCTTTTTTGAGGAAACCCCAAGGAAAGAAGCTAAGCAGCCCTGTGAAGATCAGCTTGCAACAAGGGTGTGATTTACCACCAGAGTGCTCCCTCTTAGCGCTAAATCCATATAGCGCATGGGTGGTACTTTCCTTCCCAGCCATTTATCTGGTTTACCCTTGGGTGAAGAACAATGTTCTTGAGGTATAATGGCCCAGGCAGAGTCTAGGATACTTATGGATGCAGAGGGCACAGGGCTGTGGCTCTGAGCGTTGCACACAGTGTGTGCCTTGTTACTTTGCTGCAGAATGTTGTGATTCAGATTACCTTTGATGTTCTCTGCCAGGCAGACTTGAGCACTCTATCTGTATTGAATTACACAGGAAGACTCTGCAAAATAATTGCAAGAAAATACTATACAGGCACTTGGGATTTTCTGAGTTTTCCAGTAGAGACGTATCAACCTTGCTTGGGAAGATGTTCTCTTTTCCTTCATGATCAGATTTCCCTGTGCTCCTGATAGAGGCTGCAGATTCATGAACCAGCCCTGCAGATGGAGGCTGTGTGCTAAAAGTGAAATCATTTCAAGTTCCTTGATCTGGAACATATTCATGGGCAGAATTGCTATAAGAATCCCCTAAATGCAGATGTAAAACTACATTTTACCTTTAAGTGGCAGGATCAGCTTTAGGGGAGAAAAAAAAAACACATGAAAGGAAATGGAGAAAAATGATCTAAATGTGTTGAAGGAAGTATGCAAAATGGCAGAAAGCTGACAAATGGCAGGGCCAGAACGCGGATCTGCTGATTCCAGACATCCTGCCCAATGAACAGAAAATTGGAAGGAAAAAAAAATCTAAAAGAGCTGTGATGAGAGCAAGTGGCCCATATGGGCATCAAACTCAACACGATGACGTGGCCAGGCTTTTTACTCAGGCACAAGAGCTTTTGAACATTGTTTGATAATATTCCAAAGAGAAAATGGTAAAGCCAAGTTTCCCAAATGTTCCATTGAAACCGGGAAATGATTAAAGCATTTATCCCTACTTCTAAGTATTCTAAGGGTCTGAATCAGAATCCATTGCCATGTCTTATTCATTTAGAGCTCATTGTCTGCCCTGGGGATGCTTATAGTGCCAGGGCTGATGTCTCGCTGAGTCGGTACAGATCTGTTCTTAGCATTAGGGGAGCCCACACTGCCACTTCATAAAATAGTTTGTGAGCCATCGTCTTCAAACATGAAGTAGAAAGAATTTCATTGTGAGCAACCATGTACCCATAACACAGATTCTACAGTTTATATTTTATATTTTAGTATACATATATATACACACATATAAATATAATATATACACCTGAATGCACATCAGTCCATACGTCTATACTTCCATCTATCCACCTAATTTTCATGCATTTCAAAGTAAATGATGTATATCTAATGCTAATTCCTAAATACTGCTACATGCTTATTGTCAATTATAGAACTCAACCTTGGTTTTTGCCTTTTTTCTTTTTGAAGAAAATTTGCGAACTATGAGGTTCATGAAATTTACATGTAACATTTCAACAAACACATATGACTGTGCAACCCAAACCCACATCAAGAAAGAAACCATCCCTCAGCCCAGAAAGTTCCTTTGGGACCTCACCCCCTAGAGGCCACTGCTGTTCTGATTCATTCCATCACACATTAGTTTCATCTATTCTGGAATTTATATAAATGAAATCAGTCACACAGCTTAAGTGTTTTTGCGTGACTCCCTTTGGTTAGCAAAGGTTTTTGAGATTCATTCGTATTGTTTTGGGCATCTAACATTTATTCCTCTTTATTACTAAGTAATATTCCATTGCCTGATGGAAGAAGGCTAGTCCACCTTCTTTCACCTACTTCTTATCGATGGGCGCTTAAGCTGTTTCCAGCTTTGGTTATCAAGAATAAAACTCTAATAAAGACATTTATTCACAGTTCTACGTAAGGATGCTCATGTGTTTTTATTTTCCTTGGGTAGACACCTCAGAGCAAAACTGTTGTATCACAGGGTAGATCCATACCGAGTATTATAAGAAACTGCCAGGCCTTGTTCTGAAGTGATTGTTCCACTCTCCGGCACTATTTGAGAGTGGCAGTTGCTGTGTGTCCTCACAAATCTGCAAGGTCCTTGAGTTTTGTAACTAATAATTCTGGTCAGGACGCAGCAGCATCCCGTTAGTGCCTTCAACTTGCCTTGCCCTCGTTCTAATGCCCATGTGCTTACTGGGCACTCTGTTCTGTTCCTCAAATATTCTCTTTGCTCTTTTGTTTGTTGATTTTAGTTGGGTTATACTCACACTTGCATACACTCACCTGAGGCGAGTGGGAGGGAGCTCAGACAGTGCTGTGCTGAGACGGCCCATGAGGGCATCGTCCCCAGGTGGCATCAGCAGAGCCTTGGGCAGAGTTTATACACAGAAGTCAGGGCTCCCTGTCACCATGCCTCTCCTGCCTGTGTTTTCCCTGTTTACTTTCCTGTACCTTTCCCTGAACTCTGTCCACTGTTGTAGAAGCTGCTCAGACCGTGGGGTTTCAGCCAGTGCTTTAGTTGCCCCACCTGACACTGACTACCCTATTTATTGGCAAGTTGAATGTTACAAAAATGGGAAACTCACCCAGTGTCACTTTCTTCTCCCAGGTATTCACACCCTGCAGTTTCTAGGTCCCCCAGTAGGTGGTTTATTTCGTGGTCAAGAGTTTATAGCTGTCACCTATGGGAGGACCAGTCAAACAGGAGCTATGCAGCTGTGTTGGAAGTAGTCTTCTGTACCATCATTTTTCATGACCTTAGAATATTCCATTACAAGGGTGTAACATTGTTTAGACAGTTGCTTATATTATTTTTAATATTTTCTGTTGTGATAGCTTTTCCTCTGACATAAACTCAACCTCATCCTTATACATGCTGGATGTGGAAATGAAGCAAGAGATGGTTTCCCAGAGCTAAAGTTTATTCATCTATAAAATGGGATAGTAATAATAATAATAATAGAAAATGCATTTAATGAGGTCTAAATAGAAATATTTCCCCCAAGTACCAGCATTAATGCAATGAAATAGTACATTTAAAGTAGCTAGCACCCTCTGGCTTGTAATAGACTTAATTTACATGCCAGTTTGCTCTTTTTGTTGTTATTATTATCATTATCCTTGTTGCCTTCACTCCTAAGTATATAAATGAATTTTGGAGAATGAATGGTATGTATGCAAATATAGGTCATCTTTTTTATAAATAAATATATCAGGATTTATAGTCAGTTTCTTTTTGAGAATATGATTTTAATAGCTGCATAATATTCTATTATTTCATAAAAAGGCAAATCATTTATTTGGATAATCCATGGTATCTGAAAAAATAAGAAGTTACATCTCTATATTAAATAAATTTCCCTAGGGAAAAAAATCCTATGAAAAATCTGATTTCTAATTGTAGCCTAGTGCTTGGCAGATGCTATCAGCTGGATAAAGTTAAGGAGCATTTAAAAGGCTAGAATGCTTATTAAAAGTACTTTCATATTTGGACTCATAAAAGTGACGTAACTGCCACATCTCTTTTTAAGGAGATTGAAGTGCTTCATCAACTTTATTTCATTAAGATCCCCACAGTAATCTGGTGTCAAAACTGAAAGTCAGGGAGGGTCTGCTTTCAGGGTGCAGTATCAAGGGCTGTAATGATAAAGGGCTTTCTCTAGGATCCCCCACAGTGGGGAGAACCCTCTATCTCCCTCCCCGAGCCTCCTCACCCTGGGATGGTTCAGGGAAGTCAATTCTTAAATTGGGCATGACGGCTAGCTGCTTGGTCTCCATTCACTGAGGCTAGGAATTCAAACCCACAGAAATTTAGGTGTCAGTGTGTGAAAATCATGGAGAGAAAATATGATTTCCCTCACCCTCACTCCCATGCCAGATATTTATTGAATGAATAAACAAATAAGGAGAGGGATTTTGCCATATCCCTTCCTCTTCCTCCTGCATCTGCCCATACCTTCTTGGGAGCTTTGTGCTCCACTGACCATGCTGAATACATTATGACTATTGAGCACAACCCTCAGGACAAATCTATGAGATATAATCTGTTATTAGCAACATTTAAAGCTGAGGACTATAAGGTAGAGACAGCCTAAGTAACCAGCTCAGTGTCAACAGCTAGCGTATCAGCTGAGAGTCTTGTGCTATAAGGTCAGAAAAGTCAACTCGCCTCTTACAGTCTGAAGCAGTGATAAGTACATCCCTCAGAACACAGAGGCAGCAGTGAGGGGGACTTTATTCTAACCCCCAAGGAAGATCACATGAATGGTATGGGGACCTTGGCAGAAGGTTAGTAGGCTATTTGACAGTCCTTATTAGTAAAGAATGATCTTTGGAGCCAGATAGAGTTCTTTAAGAAAGTAAATTGAGGTGGCACCTGTAGCTCATGGAGTAGGGCACTGGCCCCATATACCAAAGGTGGCAGGTTCAAACCCAGCCTTGGCTGAACTGCAAAAAACAGAAAAATAGCTGAGCATTGTGATGGGCGCCTGTAATCCCAGCTACTCAGGAGGCTGAGGCAAGAGAATCACCTAAGCCCAGGAAGTGGAGGTTGCTGTGAGCGGTGTGACACCACGGCACTCTACCGAGGGTGATAAAGTGAAACTCTGTCTCTACCAAAAAAAAAAAAAAAAAAAAGTAAATTGAAGTCAATCTGATCATTTTAATTAGTATTTTTTGAGCACCTCAGTGTCAACCATGGAAGACCCAAGGGATATATTGGTGCATGAGATAGATGTGGTCTATATTTCAATGGCCTAGAATTAATGTTAAGCATTGAGCAAGCTGCTACCGCCATGCTATAGAGGAGCTATAGGGTGGCTGGGACAGATAGAAGGGTCAGCCAACCTAGACCAGGGATCCCTTTCTAGAGTTTGGACAAAATGATGTTATCTCACTTGTGAGTAAACAGAGTAGAATTCCACAGAGCACCAACATCTGTCGTAGCGTGGGCTGCTACAGAGAATACCATTGACCGGGTGGCATATGCATTTCTCACAATCCTAGAGGTTGGAAGTCCACAATTAGGAAACCAGCATGGGAGGGTTCCAGGTGAGAGCTCTCATCCTGACTCAAGGACAGCTGCCTTTTCAATGTACCTTCTCATGCTAGAGAGTGAGAGTGGGTCCCTCGTCTCCTTATAAAGGCACTCATCCTACCATCGGGCCCCACCCTTGTAGCCTCACCTAAGCATAATTACTTCCCCAAGGCCATCACACTGGGGCTTAGTGCTTCAGCATGTCAGCTTGGGGGAGACACAAATATTTAACTGATAGCATTCCACTCCAAGCTGCCTCCCAAATCCATGTCTTTCTCACATACAAAAAGTACACTTGTTCCAGATGGCACCTGTGGCTCAAAGGAGCGGGGCGCCGGTCCCATATGTCAGAGGTGGCGGGTTCAAACCCAGCCTTGGCCAAAAACTGAAAAAAAAAAAAAAAAATACACTTGTTCCAACCCAGTAGCTCCCAAAGTCTTAACTTACTCCAACATCCTCTCTCAGACTTAATAGCACAGAAGGTATAAGTTTTCAGATTTTGAAAGATCTCCCCAAACCGAAGCAATGGACTAAAGCTACAACTATGAAATATCAATTCTAAAATTAGGGTATACAAGTAAGCTCAGAATTGGGAGATGTGGCCTAAGAATAACCTATGCGGGAAAGGCCAGAAAGTTGTTCCTTAACCCAATATTGGTTAGCAAAGTATCTGAGGCGGCTGTATTACCAGCAAGAATTTACACATTCTTTTACCAGGCCTGCAAAGAGAGAGAGGAGGAAAAAAATTTTTTATCTATTCCCAGACAGTGTGTTTTAAATGGTGTCATCTCTTTCAACAAGTTTTTTTCTGGTAAAATTATTTGTGTGTTTTTCTTTATGGGGAAATAAGTAATGAATTTGGGAGCAATTAACTTGATCATGAATAAGTATGATTCCAAACCACAACGGAAGCTGACATTATTTCATGCTTTCTAAATTTCTTCACTAAATGTATGTATTAATGGGATATTTACACAGATTCAGACTTCCCCAAAACACAGGTAATAATGATAATGTGTTCGTATGGGATGTACGATTTTAAATACAGTATCTTACTTGATTCTCAAAATACTCTCGGAAGGAAAGCCCAACCCGTGTTTTTCTGTGTAGTCACTGTACCTCCACCTGCTTCAAAAAAGCATTAGGACAATTTGCATAACTCCATACTGAATAGTATAAACAAGGATGGAGTGAGATTAGAAAGAGAGGATACTAAGAGTTAGAAAGCAAAAGACAAAAAAACATAATTTTCACTCCTGTAGTCCCGTGTGCTTGCTGGAGAATAAGCAAGATTGCTGCCCCCGTGTTGTAGACATGGAAATTGATATTTGTATAAATTACTGACATGCCCAATATCACCTAAAACACATCAGCCCCACTAAAATTCTGCTGCTTTCTCTACTGTTCTACACTGTCTTCCAATAACATAAAATACGAAGTTAATGTTGGAAAAGATGCCAACTCAGAGAGAAACTTAATAGAACTATAATTGGAAACTTTTCAGTCTGAACCTCTAGCTGTGAATTGATGAGACATCCACTCCTCTGATGTTTAGGACTTTGCTGATCTGAGCAACGTGCTAGTTGTTTAACACGCCTAATACTAATCAGCTGATCAGGAGACTAAGTAGAATGAAGGGCATGAGACTATTCCAGCACCCTTCTGCCTCTCCCATGTTATTTTTAAGTTGAGTTGTCAACATCAAAACATTGAGAAAGATGGCTCTAGGTATGCCTTGCTTATCTCATCAATTACTCTCTACCAACTGCAGCTCTTTAGGCCAGAAATTTACTGAGTTTAGAATGCTACCGTAGACCCATCATAATTTTTATTATGTTTTGTGGCTGCGCCGACTGCCAGGAGAGGTGGTCCTAAAATCCTAATGTGACAAAATCAATTTTCAGATATAGACTTGGGTGCCATACGTAGTATTTTTCACACCCAATAAATTGCTTGTCTCTGGATTGGATCTAAAGATGACATATACAAAGGATTGGAGCCAACTGATTGCATTATAGGCTCAGGGAAATTTATGTGACTGGAGCAAATTCAGTAAAGGGTATCCAAGGAAAGGATCTATAACTTTAAAAATTTATTTGGACACAGGATGTCAAGTATTTTTGTATGCTTTTCTTACCTTTTTTAAAACTTTCATGTTAATCCAAAAGTATTCATCTCTGCTTGAGGTTTAGTTGATCCAAGTAGCCAAATCACGGTGTGACCTCCTTTTCTCACAGAATGTTTGTGGAAGAGAGCCCATCACCTGCCTTTACTTTTTATTATTATTTTATTTATTTGTTTGTTTGTTTATTGAGACAGAATCTCACTTTGTCACCCTTGGTAGAGTGCTATGACATCATAGTTCATAGCAGCCTCAAACTCTTGGGCACAAACAACCTTCTTGCCTCAGGCTCCCAAGTAGCTGGGACTACAAGTACCCGCCACAATGCCCAGCTATTTTTAGAGACAAAGTCTCACTCTTGCTCAGGCTGGCCTAGAGCTCCTGAGCCCAAGCAATCCATGTGCCTCAGCCTTCCAAAGTGCTAGGATTACAGGTATCAGCCACTGTGCATGGCCCAAACTTCTAACTTTGAAAACAAGATATTTAATGGTGCTCTTTGATCTTGCCATTTGTACCATGCTTTGAAATCAGGTTTTGTGTCTTTGCCTTGTTGATGGTATTTGCTCCAAGAAATGAGTACACCTCCAGTGTTGAATCCAGTTCATAATATCACCACTAGGAGTAATGGACACAAAATAAAACAGGAAGTGGCTGAAACTACCCACAATCAAATTTGTTGTAGTAGAAAAGTTGGATAAAAGGTCAAACGTGGCTGGCATCATGGAAAACTGTGAAAATATCCTGTGAAAAATTAGACTTGGTAGAAAGAATGAGAATTTAAAAAAAAAAATGATAACAGCCCAACTACTTAGAAGAAATTTTATTATTGACTAGCATAAGTGCAAGAATACAACTGCAAAATTGGACCTGGTAGAATAATGGTACAGAAGACAATCCGAGGCAGAAGTTGCCATTGGTAAAATTTAATTTGTCGAAAAAATGAGCAGTGAATCATATAGCATAAAATTTATATACAACATAATTAATCCTAATGGAAATAAGTTCAGCAAAATAAAATGGACTTTTTTATCTGAAGTTGTTTATGTTGTATGGAAAACTGATAAGTGATTTAATTTGGGTTAATAGGGTTTGCTTTGAGAAATATTATTGGATGAAAATTGTTCATATGATTTTGATTCATTGTAATTGCTTTGAAATACAAATACAAAGTTTGTGTGTGTGTAATATATATAATAATGTGTATATTATATATATAATACATATAATATTATATAATATAATGTCTATATTATATATATATATATACACATACATATGTGGATTAAAACATCCCATAGTCATTATAAGTATGTAATGCTTACCATGGCGCCCACAGCATTAATAAGTTCATATTACTATTTGTGTTCTCATGCTTTCATTGAATTTTTAAACCTAAGGACATTTGTTTTCAAACACTTAAATCCATTTATTATTGACCACAAAATGGATGCTAATAATAAATGGGTATTATGTATACATTGCAGTTTTTCTGGCAAGACAGTTTCCTAATGTTAGTAATAAGAGAAAGGAGAAACATGGCTCCTCCCATTACGGAACACTCACTTTGAGACCAGCCCCTTGACTGGGATGGCCTCCATGAGTGGATGGCCTCGGCACCCACATTTGGGTATTGCAGGAAGTACCTGGTGTTCTGACTCTGCCTTAATTCAGATGTGTGCTCACTTTTTGGCTCATGACAGCGAGACCCTTTGAAATTCCTACATATTTAGTCTGTGTTGACACGGGACCCCTTCCACTCTGACATGTTATTTCCGTATGCTAAGGGTATCCTGCAGAGTTTCGTGGGTTTTGTGCATCCCTGGTACCTATTAGGCTTATAACTAACAGAGCTATGACTTTAAATGTCAGGATTGTCATCGTAATCATGGAGCAAAAAGCAGGCTGTTGACATTCTCTGCACACAATTTGGAATACCCTTTCTTTTCCTATAACATTTTCATGTTTCTACATGACACTTGCCCACTGAACCATGCATCACGCAGCCCAGAGTTTTAGGAAAACTGTTCTTTTACTGATCTTAAGCCTCACTCATCCCTTAGGTCCCAAAGCCATTTCAGATACAACCTTGAGTGAACTTGTTCCTTCTCTGAGCCTGGGTCACTGTCCTGCGAAGTAAAGTTATTATTTAATATTGGCTTCTACATAGGATTGTTGTGAGAACAAAGTGTTTAAATTCCTCGTATTATCAGAACTTTAAAAAACATGATACTTTACATATTTTTATCATGTTTAAAGCTCTCTGTGTGTGGTCATCCGGTAGCTTAAAATTTTATGGGCAGAAAGTATTTCAAACAAATAAGTGACCTATATGGAAAATGGTATTGCCAACATCTAGAAACTAGTAATGATCAGTTTTATATATACATAATATACATATACTTTATATATGTAATATATATCCAATGTATGCATTATATATTATCTATACATTATATAATTATATATACTATATACATTATATATAATATATATACATATAATGCATCAGTTTATCTAGCTCAGCTCACAGGCCAGATACAACCTACTACCTGTTTTATCAATAAAGCTTTACCAGAACACAGATATAACCGTTCATTAATATACTATCAATGAATTTTCTAGTACAAGAGCTGAGTTGATTAGTTGCAATGAAAACATTATAGCCTAAAAAGCCTAAAATATTTATTTTCTGGTCTTTGCAGACAAATTTTCTGACCCTTGGCTTGGAGTTTCACCAATTGCTTTCCATATCTATAGATTTAGATATAAGTCTATATTTTGTTAAGTATTACACCAGTGTGAGATGGGAAGTATCTCCATTTTCCAGATGTATAGACTAAGGCTCAGCTAGTGATTAATTTCAGCCCACTATCACATATTTAATCATTAGCTTATAGCTTCTTAGTTCTTCAAAATTTACTTTATAAAGATGTTTCACATTGTGTAATTAAAGCCATAGCTGTTAATTATCACTGAGCAGGCACCTACTATGTGTTGGGCACTGCTCTGTCCACTAGGGCATCAGTGAATAGAAGACGTCGTGTCATCAGGGAGATTCCCTCCCCGGCTTCCGGGCCCCCATCTCACAGGCACCAGGAATGCTGACCACACTCATCTCCATCACTGTGGCTCACCAGGTGGGGTCAGACATGGTGCCAAGTCCTGCAGCTACATTAGTGAACCCCACGGCCAGGCCCTGCCTGGAGATGGAGAAGGCGATTCACAGTCTAGAGGAAGACTGCCTTTGGGAGCACTCTTGATTCCCAGAACTTGACATAGAATTGTAATGAAATATGGTGGACTGGGTGCAGTGTGAACTTGTAATCCCAGCTTCTGGGAGGCCGAAGCTGGTGGATCACCTGAGCTCAGGAGTTTGAGACCAGCTCACCTGAGCTCAGGAGTTTGAACGAGACCCTGTATCTACTAAAAATAGAAAAACTAGCCAGGCATGTGGCAGGTGCCTATAGTTCCCCCTTCTCTGGAGGCAAAGGCAGGTGGATATACTGAGCCCAAGAGTTTGAGGTTGCTCTGAGCTATGATGCCATGGACACGCTATCCAGCTTGAAAAAGTGAGACTCAGTCTCAAAAAAATACACACACACACACACATATAGTGTGACGGCTTATTTACCATGCATTTCTATTTCATGACTTTCCTCTGAGGGCTGGAAGTAAGAGATGGGACACAAGTAAACACAGAGTCAAAAGGTCTCGGGAATGACATAGACAAATGAATCTCGGGTGGTAATGTGCATACAGATCAGCTGGGGAGCTTCTAAAAACAGAGTTTCTGATTTCAAGTCTCTGGCCTGGGACCTAGGACTGGGCCTTTCTAATTAGCTCCCAGGAGATGCTCTAACCAAGGAACACACTTTGAGTAGCAAGTAAACAGTCCCAGTCCCCCCAAGGCCCTGAAAGTTGAGGCTGGAAGTGTGGAACGTGGGTGTGTCCTCAGACATAAAGGTTAGGGTTTGAGCAGGCCAGCTCAGGGTTGAACTAACAGGGTGGCCTCCCCATGTAGCCTCCAGGCCTTGGCTAGATGCTCCTTCCCACCCCATGAAAGGCCACAGCTTCCTCCTGCCCGTGCCCAGTTCCACTTGTCTCACATGAGCTCCCTCTTTTCCTTAACTTGGGGCCCCTCCCTGCCCTAGCCCAGCCTGCAGCATGCTCTGTGGCTCAGACTGCCCCAGACAGAACTCAGAGGGACATTGCTGAAGCATGTTTTCCCTGCCGAACTTTAAGTGAGGAGGGGCAGCCGCGTCTGCACACTCAGTAATCCTGTCAGCCTGACTCCCAGCTCCCTAATCTGTCTGCTCAGACGGCACAAGCTGGTGATTAAAGCTTACCACAGTAATTAGACCCTTTATTTTCAGAGCAAATTTGGTTTCCAGACCAGACTTCAACATTCATTACAATACAAACTAATAAAAACAAATCTGGAAGCATATGTTTTTTAAGCTTTGTGTGATAAAATCTAGAACAGCATTAAAATCATTTAGAAAAAAAAATCATAGTTTTATATTGTAAAATGCATGTGAAGTTTATGGACATCCTATACATACATTTTGGTAGTGTGGTTTTTTTCACTCATGTGATGAACGATTTTTATGTTGCTTCATGACCTTTGTGCATATTAAACATGCCACAATATTTCTTCCAGTTGACGAGCCGTATTTTTTTTTGTTTTGTTTTTGTTTTTGTTTTTGTTTGTAGAGACAGAGTCTCACTTTATCGCCCTGGGTAGAGTGCCATGGCGTCACACAGCTCACAGCAACCTCCAACTCCTGGGCTTAGGCGATTCTCTTGCCTCAGCCTCCCGACTAGCTGGGACTACAGGCGCCCACCACAATGCCCGGCTATTT
>CAUYON010109782.1:0-12884 GCA_963573935.1 Arctocebus calabarensis | reverse complement strand
AGAGCCCCAAGTTTGCCTTATAGTGGAGCGTCAGGAGATAAAATTTCTTCTGGACACTGGAGCAATCTTTTCTGCACTTCTCTCTAGCCTTGGTCTTTTATCCACCAAATCCATAACTATACAGGGGGTGTCTGGAAAACCAGTTACCAAATTTTTCTCCCAGCCTTTAAGCTGCAATTGGAATGACTTGCTGTTCTCTCATGCCTCCCTAATTATGCCTGAAAGTGCTGCTCTTCTTTTGGGGAGGGACATACTAACTAGAACAGGAACTTTTCTCTCCTGGAGATCTAGTCATGATCAAAACTCTTCCCTCTAATTCACCTTCCCTAACCCCAACTTGGGAAGTCCCCTTTCCTGTTATCTTCTCTTCTTCTACAGCTGTTATAGTTATAGGAGTCGATTCCTACATACATCATTCATGAGTAAAATCCTGGAATCCTCCATCTTCAACAGAGGCAGACAGTGAAGACAGCCAACCACAGACCACCTACACTTGTGAGCCAAAAGAAAGTTTAAAGTTATTATTTAGGAAACAGCAAAAAAAAAAAAAAATTCCTAATATGGTTTTCTTTTAGCATCACTGAATAAGTGCTTCTGACCTGACGCTGTTCTACCTTTGCCTATTACTAATTATACTAATGAGATTTGTGTTTTCCAGAAACGTCATCAAGCCACACACAATAAAGATGGTTCCAGTCCATGAACCCCTGTATCACTCTCCCTCAGGAGAAACCCTAACTGCCCCCTTCTATCATCGCCTGATTCAGCAGGAAGCAGCTAGATCGAGTCTTTGCCCCTTTTCCCTAACAGCAGTTAGGGTTTCTACTCGGAGAGGGAGAACTGATGCAGGACATTTGGTGCCCTGGCCAGCTCAGTGATGTCACAGCACTCTATCCAGGGTGACAGATTTGAGTCTCTGTCTGAAAAAACAAACAAACAAAAACCTATACTCTGAAAACTATGAAACTTTGTTATAAGAGATTAAACATCTAAATAAATGGAAAAATATCCCATATTCATTAATCAGAAGACCTGACACTATTAAAATGGTAATGCAGGTTCATTATCCTAATCCAAAATGCTGCCAAATTCAAAACTTTTTGAGTGCCTACATGATACTCAAAGAAAGTGCTCATTGGAGTACTTTCAAATTTGGATATATGGATTAGGGGTGTTTGACCAGCTAATACAAGAAATCTGAAACACTTCTGTTTCCAATGATTTCGAAAACAAGGACATTCAATATGTAGTGCCTCTCTGATCTATGGATTCAAGGCAGTTTTTGTCAGAATCCCATGTGGCTTTCTAGAAATTTAGAAACTGATCATAAAATTCACACAGAATTGCAAAAACGTTAGAATAGCCAAAACAATCTTGAAAAGGAGGAAGTAATTTGTAAACTTATAAATATACACCACAATTTTGAAATTACTACAAAGCAACAGTAATGAAGGCAGTATAGTGCTGGCATAAAGACATACAGATTAGTGGAGAATATAAATTCTATAAATAAACTGATGTGTCTACAGACAACTAATTTTCAAAAGACAAGGGTACCAACACCATTCAACAGAGAAAGAATAGTCACTTTAACAAATGATACTGGGACAACCAAATAGTCATATGAAAAATAATTAAGTGGGAACTTTATAGCATATACAAAAGTTAACTCAAAATGGATCAAAGCTTCAAATGTAAAAGTTAAAACTATAAAACTCTTGGGAAAAAATAGGGGTAAAAGTTTATGATCTTGAATTAGGATTCTCAGATATAACACCAAAAGCATAAGCAATAAAGCAAAAGAAAATGTAAGTTGGAAACTTCATGATTTAAAATATCTGTGCTTCAAAGGACAGTATCAAGAAAAGGAAAGGCAGTCTACAAAATGAGAGAAAATATTTGCAAATGATATAAAGAATTTTACCCACAAATAAATAACTTTTATCCTCAAATACATACAGAATTCAGTAATAAAGACGGCCCAGTCAAATCATGGGCAAAGGATCAGAATAGATTATTTCTCCAAAAGAAATATAAAAATGACCAATAAGCATATGAAAATGACCAACACTATTAATCATTAGAAAAATCCAAGTTAAAACCATAGTCAGGTAACATTTCCAACCCACTAGGATGTCCATAGTAAAAAAAAAATGTTGGTAAGTATTTCAAAAAGTCAGAATTTTGATACAGTCTAAGTGGGAATTTATAATGATATACAGCTGTTTTGGATAAGTCTGCCAGTTCCTCAAAATATTAAACATTGAGTTAACATGTGACCCAGCAAGTCCACTCTTAAGTAATACGTATGCACAAATAACTGTTACATGAATGTTCACAGCAGTGTTACTTACAATAGCCAAGATGTGAAAACAACTGAAATGCCTAGATAAACAAAGCATGGCATATCCATACGATGTTGTTACTATTCGGCCACACAAAGAGGAATAAAGCTACAGTATGGATGAACCCTGAAAACCGAAAACAAAAACAAAAACAGAAACAAATGCACAAAAAATGTTCAGAATGAGCAAATATAGAGACAGAAAGTATTACAGTGGTTGCCTAGGGTTGGGAGGTGCAGTGTGATGACTGGGGGAAAGGATGACTGTTAATGGGTACAGGGTTTCTTAGGTGACAATAATGTTCTAAAATTGATTCTGGTAATGGTTGCACAATTTTGTGAATACTAAGAAAAATGAACAGTATGCTTTAATTTTTTTAAATAGGGTCTCACTCTTTTGCCCAGGCTGGAGTGCAGTGGCTGTGTTATAACTCACTGGAGCCTCATCACTTAAGAAAAAAAAAAAAGGCTATGTTGGAGTCCTAACCCCAAGCACTTCAGAATATGACTGTGCTAGGTGACAGGAGCTTTGAGGTAATCAAATTAAAATGAGGTCTCTGAGATGGGCTTTAATCCAATATGATTACTGTACTCACAAAAAAAGGGAAGTTTGGAAAAGGGAAGAGACTTGGGGAAAGGACTGCCACCTACAAGCCCACGAGAAAGGCCTGGAGCAGATTCTCATTTCAGAAACCAATCCTGCTCACACCTTCATTTCTGACTTGCAGCCTGCCTATTGTAAGAAAATACATTCTGTTAAGGTACCCAGTGCTTTGGAATTCTGTTAAGGCCCTAACAAACAATTATGTGAATTATCTCAAGAAAGCTGCAATATACATACATACATACATAATTTTATATATATATACACACACACACACACACACACACATATATGTATATATATATTCACACACACACAGCCTACCAGAAACTCACTTTAAATAAAATGGCATAGTTAAGTCGAAAGTAAAAACTATTCTAGACCTTAGGTTTAGAAAAGAAAATCCTCATGGAACTTCCATTCTAGTGTAGCTGAGTTTACCAAGGAATGAGGGTTAAGAGGCTGAGGAAATGCCACTAACCAAGCAAGGTTACACCTACAATTACATTTTCAGGGCAGAAATTTCTGAAGATGACAGTAAGTATACTGGCACAGTAGTCAAAGAATGGAAGAGACCTGTGTCAAATGCAGGAGATATTAAAGTTAGTAAAAATCAAGAGACTTGGCAATTATGAGCACATTTTGAATTCAGCAAAAATAATTTCAAGAATGTGATGGCAACTGAGATTCCATCATGTCAACTGCTTGCCAGTGACCTTAAGATTTTTACCTTCTGTTCCGTTCATTCTTCTGTTTCACCAACTTTATAAAAAAAAAAAAAAAAAAACTCAATCCTGAATAAATTCAGCCATTGACTTCCCTCACAATGATGGCTTAGACAATGAGCAATACTGAAGAAAAGTTCACTAGACAGATGCCACTCCAAGTCTGTGGTGCCCACCTCACTGGCAATCCATTCTCCCTCCAATTCTGCAGGACTACCATTTCAAACTTCTGTTGTCCTCATGCCTCCTTCCCTACACCTCCCCACTTCTGGAACAGACTACCCCACTTGGTTCTCAGAAACATGAAAACCAAACCAGTAGAGACCTTGGCCATTTAAATGACACACATGCCTGCACCTGCTTCCACTCCTTCCTTCATCTGCCTTTTATCAGGATCCCTGATCAGGATTCCTTCTTCTTTTAGGTAACATTGGTGTACCGATGATTTTGGCCAACCCCTTCCACATAACCTGTGTTTTTTACCTCTGATTTGATCCCACTATCCCATTAGCATTTAAATATGAGACTCAAGTTGCTTCCACCTTAAAAAAATTCTTTCAACTGCACGCAATTTATTATATATCACAGCCAGTTTGGGGAAGTTATCCATCCTTGCCCGCTTCATTTTGGTACTTTGCAGTCCTCTCCCACTGCAACCTACATTTACCCTCATTGTTCCACTGAAATTGTTCTTGATGAAATTAGACATGGACTGAAGAGAAAGCCAAAGGAGACATAAATTAATCTAATTCTTCAAGTCTAAGATGCATATCCAGCCCTCCCCAACATTTTAATGTAATACATCTTGAGAACAATGGAAACCAACTATGACAAGGGGTCACAGTTTAATAATTAGGTTTTTGTTTACATGAATATCTTATAATCAGATTATACATTCAACCAAATATGGTGTTTTTGAAACTAAATATGAACCATATACCTATACCTAAACCATATTTAGGGGAGACTTTTATATCAACACCTTTTAACTCTACTAATCACTCCCTTCTTGAATTACTCCATTCTTTTGGTCTAACACCACGTATCTTTTATTTCCCTTCTCAGCTGCTCCTCCTCTGTTTCTTCTTACTTCTTTTTTGTTCCTTTTCCAGTGCTCTTCCCTCTCACCTGTAAGTTCCTCTGGATGAATTCACGTATTTTGATGGTTTCAGTATTAATCCCAAATGCTGTCAATGTAGAACATGCCTAGAGGTTGTCTAATAGCATGTGGACATGCATTTCAGAGTTACCAGGTTAAGTGATTCTTGTTTCATTTCCAAAGTACTGAGCCTAATAATGATTTGGATCAGGTGGCCAGCCCTGAGAATCAGACAATAAATTATGTTTACACCTGCAACTGTATTGTACCAGTGTGGGATACCTGACCCAGACAAGGTCCTCAGCATACAATCTAGAGTAGATTACATGCAGAATTCCTCCAGCCTAATATACACAGCAGGCTCGGTCTGCAAGGTATTGCTTTGACTTTCAGGTTTGCACATTACTATCCCTATGCACTGCAGTACCCATCCCTTGTTAATGGTACTTGCCCCTTTCAGCTTTTGGAGTCTAGGTCAGTGTGCTGCTCTCCTCCCAACTCCATAGTATCTATCACCTCCTTCACCTATCCCAAACATGCTCTTTCTCCCATCATCCTCGATTGATGAGTGCCTAATGCTCAGGTATTAAATATTCCATAGTTCTACATCCACAAGCAGTGAAAGTCAAATGTCAAATGTATGTTATCCACCATATCATCATCCTCATATATTTATTGAGCACCTACTATGCACCATACACATGAGTTTCTGTAATGCGAGGGAAATAAGTTATCAACCCTGCCCTCTTGGAGCTTACAATCTAGCAGGAGAGGCAAACAACACGTAGCAAACCAGTATCTACAAAAATCACAGGTAACAGTAAGTGCCATATAGAACATAAACACGGTGATGTGAGAGAGGATAGGTAAACATCCACTTTTTAGAGAGGATGATCAAGGCAGGCCCTTCTGAGAAAGTTGTTAAAAACTTGACTTTGAAGTCTGACACCTCACCTACCAGCTGCATGGTCTTAGGAAGTCACATTCTCTCTCAGAATGTTTCCACATTTGTAAAACAGAAATAATCATACGAAACTCAGTATCATTAATGATAATGAAAACTCAATGCCTTCTATTTTACAAGACCCTTCATGATCTATCTCTGCACATTTGTCTTAGTATTTCTTACTAAATTTCCAACTAAATATTTTCAATCCTCTATCTGACCAATATTTATTATTTATTTACTTATAGAGCATCTTGCTCTTTCATCCAGGCTGGAGCACAGTGGTGTCATCATAGCTCAGTCAGCCTCAAACTGGACTCAAGCTACCCCTCTTCTTCCTCCTGCCTCAGCCTCTCAGGTAGGTAGGTAATTAGGCAAATGCCACCAAGCCCTAAGTTTTTTTTTTTAAATAGGGTCTGTTCTCCAGGCTGGTCTCAAACTCCTGGGCTCAAAAGTGCTCCTTCTGCCTCAAAATGCTTACATTACAAGAGCCACTGCACCCAGCCTATGTGACCAAATTTAAATCAACCATTGTGTTACATGCTACTTCCATCAAACCAGTTGTCTCGTCTACATGCACGTTCCTGTAGTACTCTATAACTTTTAACCAATAAAATTGTAATCTCCCTATTTCACTCCTGTTTACACTACCATAGTACAGCTTAGGTAATGGTAGGTACCTATATCTCTCATGTTCCAAGTGCTTGAAACTATGCCTGGCACATAAAAGGTTCTGAAGTATTTGATGACTGAGACTATTTGTAAGCCAAGAACAGCAGGAGAAAAGGTGAAAGATATAGAGGAGAAGTCTGAGGGAGGAAGGTTCTAAAGATGACAGGAGTTAAAAGTCAAAGGCCCATGTGGCTGACTGGCCCTGAAGGCCTACCTAATTCCCTAAGATAGAACTAAAGAAGAATAAAGATGGGTACAGGTAGAGAAAAATCATGCTGTGCTGATGGACCCACCCTTCAGAATGAATTAAGGTCACCTTCTGAGAAGGGTGTGGTTGGAAAAGGAGTGTTGGTATGTTACAACTGATGAGAACGTGCAAAGAAACTGCAATGTCAAAATCAAAGGATTGACAGGTGACTGGGGGACGACTCTTGAGAATATATGTTCAAGACTGCAATATGAGAGAACAGTCTGAGCAGGACAAGTAGGAAAGAGAAACAAAACAGGGGAAGTAACAGAGAACTCTAAAGGTTCAGTGGAAGGAAATGCTGGAATAACCAAAACTCTCACAGGATCTAGACTACTGGATCAATCCTTCATAAGAATGTTGAAGATATGGTGCAACCCAGAATAAGGCAATGGCAAGGAACACTGAGAGCAAGAAGTGAAGACAGTAGCAACTCAAAGTGACCAGGCAGTTGCTTAATAGGGTAGATCAGCTGATAATATAATCCCTTGACATGGCCTTCAAAGGCAGTGTTTTGTTTTTTTAAAAGAAATGAGGTCTCAAACTCCTGGTCTCAAGAATCCTCCCACATCAGTCTCCTGAGCCACTGCAATTACTACAGGCATGAGTCAGCACACCTGGCTCAGGTGGAAATTTCTGACCGAGGCATCAGAGAGCAAGGGCAGCAACTATCTTCTCTAGATATGATATGAGAACACAGCCCACATGGATAAGGGTTGCAGGTGATGGCAGGACCTCAGGCGACAGCCAAATTTGTTATGGCAAGGCAGTAGAGGAAACATAAGGTTGACATGTAGCCAACTATGGGTTAGAGAAGAAGTTGGGTGATTGAGTGACTAGAATATCTACAGAATAGAGATCAGTGAAGGTGAAAAATCTATCAGAAGGGAGGTTTGTACTTTTACATAAAAGACTACAGAAAAACCAGCAATAAACCTAACAGATACTTCCTTTCTGAATTCCCTTAACATCAAACTTATCACTGACTTAATGACTACTCTTCACTCTAAACTGCCTCCTGCAGTTGATAATTCCATTATCAACCAAGTCACACAGGCTTAAAAAAATGGACTCAAGACCCTACTCCTAAATCTCATTTGTAAAATGGGAAACCATTTTTTTTTCAAGACAGTCTCATTATGTCGCCCTCTGTAGAGGGTTGGTGTCACAGCTCACAGCAACCTCTTAACTTTTGGGCTTAAGCGATTCTCTGGCCCCAGCCTCCCAACTAGCTGGGACTACAGGCACCCACCACAACAGCTATGCTTGTTGTTGTTGCAGTTGTCGTTGTTGTTTAGCAGGCCAGGATGGGTTTGAATCCACCAGCCCGGGTGCTATGTGGCCAGTGCCCTAAGCACTGAACTATCGGTGCCAACTCGGAAGCCGCAATGA
The DNA here is from genome assembly GCA_963573935.1 of Arctocebus calabarensis. NCBI lineage: Eukaryota > Metazoa > Chordata > Mammalia > Primates > Lorisidae > Arctocebus > Arctocebus calabarensis. The sequence goes on along the minus strand of CAUYON010109782.1, from coordinate 4,855 downwards.
GAACATTCTTGGAAAGTTCTCAACATAATGCCCGTTACTTGGTAAATTTTATTTGTTTGAGAGACAAGGTCTTGCTCTTGTCACCCAGGCTGGAGTGCAGTGCTGCGATCATAGCTCACTGCAGCCTCAAACTCCTGAGCTCAAGCAATCTTCCTGTCTCAGCACCTGAAGTACTTAGGACTGACTACCAGTATGCACCATCATACACAATTATTTTTTTTTTTGCAGTTTTGGCCATGGCTGGGTTTGAACCCGCCATCTTTGGCATATGGGTCTGGTGCCCTACTCCGTTGAACCAGAGGCACCATCCCAGCTAATTTTTTAAATTTTGTATGGAGACCCCAGGGGGGATCTTGCTATGTTGCCCAAGCTGGTCTTGAATCTGGGCTCAAGTGATCCGCCTCCTCCTGCTTGGCCCCCCAAGTTCTAGAATTACAGGCAGGAGCCATGGCATCTAGCCAGGATTCTTGATTTTTTGAGACTGGATTAAAAGCTTTTTGAAATCTGAGACCAAATCTTTTATACTCTATCCCACATACACTTACAAAACACACTGAACACTTGAACAATTTGATAAAGACATCAAAAAGCATGTTTTAATTTATAACATAACTCTCACTTAAAAGCTTCAAGAACATTTTTTTGTTTTTGCAGGTTTTTTTTTGAGCGGGGCTGGGTTTGAACCCACCACCTTGGGCATTTGGAGCCAGTGCCCTACTCCTTTGAGCCACAGGTGCCGCCCAAGAAAATAACATTTTTAAAAAGCCATTGACAAATAAAAAGGAGTCTGGAGAATAATGAATGTTCCATGCCAATCAAGAAACTGCTATACCTTGAACAATCTGAAGCCAGTGATCTGTTTTTTCTTTCCCCACAGCTAAAAGAATACAAAGTGAAAACTGGCAAAGCTTGCCCATTTTTTTTTTTTTTTTTTTCTTTTTTAGTCTTAGCACTTTTCTAGTTTGGGTTACACTGCCTTTGGCTCAGTAGATCCTACTGGCTTTGTGTAGCTCAGAAAAACCAAAACAGAGCCTACAGGAAGAAGGGAAAAAAAGAGCTGGCTACTAAGGACAGACCCTAGGCACAAATGGTTTTAAAAAGAAAAAAGTTAACAAGATTTTTGAACTAAAAATGGAAAATGTAGTCTGTCAAAAAATATTTGTGCTATTTTACAGTGCAAGCAAAATCATGTGGAAAAGTTGGATGTTCGCATACAAGTGTTTCTGGAACATGACAGTATTTAAAATAAGAAAACCTAAGAAAATCTCTGCCAACTACCTCCAAAGTAGTTACGCCCTTTTCACCAGGGTCAAACAGACGGAGAGTTTTAGCGCAGATGCCTACATAAAGATCAAACATTGCATGTTCTCTAAAAATCTGGCTAGATGACCCTGCTACCACCATTGGGCTGGAGTATAAATTAACATAATCATTTCAAAAGATATGTAAATCAGAAAAGAGAAAAAAAAAGGTATGTAAATTAAGAACTGTAAAAGGGTTCATACCCTTAACCAGAAATTCCATCTCTAAGAAAACTTTTCATAAGTAAATAACTTATGCATAAAGACATTCATTGTGATACTATAAGATGCAATCTGAACTGTTCAGTGGGGAAAGGCTATAACAATAACAGCATGCGCACACAATGGAATACCACGAAATTAGTAATAACTGACTTTTTTTTTTTTTTTGGTAAGGTGGAGTTTCAAGCTGTCGCTCTGGGTATAGTGCTGTGGTATCATAGCTCACAGCAACCTCCAAGTCAGGCTCAAGCAATCCTTCTACCTTAGTTTTTCTATTTTTAGTAGAGACAGAGTCTTGCTTTTGCTCAGGTTGGTCTTGAACCCGTAAGCTCAAGCAATCCCACAGTGCTTTGATTACAGGAATGAGCCACCTTGCCTGGCCCTTATTATTTTTTTTCTTGAGACAAGAGTCTCACTACGTACCCCTTGGTAGAGTGCAGAGGTGTCACAGCTTGCCACAATACCTGGCTATTTTTTTGTTGCAGCTGTCATTATTTTAGCTGGCCCGGGCTGGGTTCGAACCCATCAACCTCAGTGTATGTGGCTGGCACCGAGCCAGCTCACACAGGTTATAATGATGTGAAATAATGCCTGTCGACTGAGGGAAAAACCAAGATACAAGTTATAGTAAGAGCAAATGTAAAAACATACACAAGTAGCAAAGAGGAGTAGCAAGTAATATGCAAAAATATTCAAAGTGATTTTTTTCTGGTGATAGCATTATAGCCAATTGTTATTTTTCTTTATACTTTTCTCTATTGTCCAAACTTTCCACAATAAGCATCTACTACAGACATAAACAGAAAAAACAAAAACATTATTCAATCAGGCAAGCATTAAAGAAAGTTAGACATTTTTATAGAGTTTTATTTGTTTTTTTTTCAGGAATTGTGGCATGGTTCCTAACTGGGGTGTGTGTGGGGGCGTGGGAAACCGGGAGGGAATAGAAATTACAGAACATTTATTTGACAAGAACATTAGACTCTTTTTTAAAAGCAGAGAAATTTGTAAATTCTTTTCCACACATTTCACCATATTCATGTAGAACTGTAGCAGAAAAGGTGGTGAATCAGATCAAATCATTCACTCTAAATGACAACTCCAAGTTCCCAGACCACACAAACTCAGGAACACTAAATCCAATGTCAGACAGTTTAAATGGTGTACTGCTTTACATTTTCTAAGATGAAAATGACTGGAAAATGATGAAAATGTCATTATGACTCTCCATTAAAATGGAGAAAATTTGTAGGAAAAAATTAAGAAAATAAAAGTGTTTACTAAATAAAGAATGAAGGGTTAAATGCCCCCTTTTTTAGCCAATTGAAGGCTACAGAGAAATGAAAGGCATACCTGTTAAATTCATGCTTTTTTTTTTTTTTTTGAGAGAGTCTCACTTTGTCACCCCTGGTAGAGTTCTGTAGCCTCATAGCTCACAGCCACCTCTAAGTCTTGGGCTCAAGCGATTCTCTCCCGAGTAGCTGGGACTACAGGCACCAGCCACAACGCTTGGCTATTTTTAGAGATGGGGTCTCATTCTAGCTCAGGCTTGTCTTGAACCTGTGAGCTCAGGCAATTGGCCCACCTTGGCCTTCCAAAGTGCTGGGATTATATAAAGGCATGAGCCATGACCATGCCTCGCCTAAATGCTTTTTAAAAATTGCCTTTACATAAAAATACAAAAATGTCAACTAATGAATACTTTATTGGCAGAAGACAACTTGGTTAACAATGGTGAACATCCACAATTGGTCTGAAGGCAGAATGTCCGAATAGTCTGAATATCAAAGTCTTCTGCAGAACACTAGTTCACTTAAAATGCACCATCTTACCTTTCTTCAAATTCCTTAAGATGGCCCTAAGGAAAACTTATTTTATACCAAGAGTTATGATTCAACTTAAATTAAATGCACTATCTCTTCCTTATGCATTTTATTTTCATTCCAACTGTTTTCAAACACATCAGATAAATGCCACACAACCTAAATTCACTTTTACAATTATTCTAAGACACATGCCAAGTGTTTATAACTTCTGGCCAGAAACGGAAATAAAATCCTAACGTGGCTCACCTAAGGGTCATTAAGTTATGAGTGAAAGTCAACCTTAGCCATGAAGCTATATTAAGCACCAATTACACTGTCAGAAGTTACTAAAACAAGAAAGCCCTTGATATTTCAAAGTAAAGAAAAATAAAAATACAAGTTGACTAAGTGATTTTTTTTTTTTTTTTTTGAGACAGAGTCTCATTTTATCACCCTCAGTAGAATGCCCAGGCATCACAGCTCACAGCCAACCTCCAACTCCTGGGCTTAGACGATTCTCTTGCCTCAGTCTCCCAAGTAGCTTAGCTGGGACTACAGGTGACTATTTTTTTGTTGCAGTTTTCCCAGGGCCGGGTTCAAATCTGCCACCCTTGCTTGGTATATGGGGCTGACGCCCTACCCAATGAGCCACAGGCACCGCCCTAAGTGATTCTAAGAGACTAATATCTACAGTTCCTTTCCTTAAACAAAATACTCCAGATAATCACTGGTTGATTAACAGAACCTAAGTAACAGCCGAGAGGACCCCTCTGTCACTCTTTTATAACTTCTTAACTCTTGGTTAAGAAAAAATCTGACAAAATAAACAGCCAAAGTGTCAGGGCTTGGTAAAAACAGTGACCATATCACAGCATAATGGCTTCGATATTGCCATAACACCAAGGGCATAAAGTACTCACCTTCAAAGATACTTATATGATGTTAAGTGCCAATTTTAAGATTATAAACTACAAAATGTATTTTTTAAAATGTAAGTCACTCGTATGAGATAAATTAAAAATTTATATGTAATTTCAGTGTAAGACACCAAAAATGAACATTAAAACTGTTCACAGTAAACAGTGAAAAACAAATTACAACTATAAAAGAACAGTTACCAATTACAATAACTAAGTAAATAAACTAATTTCTATTATTATTTTCATTTACCTTATAAAACTTTGTTCACTAAATTGGGGAGAGTCTGAGCATCTAAAGTGTAACAACATGATAACAAAACATACACCATTTCTTTTATTAACAAATTATACCACACAAAGCAGATTATTTTTTCTGATTACAGAGTCAACAGAAATTGCACCTGTATTTAGAGCAGCAACATAAAATTAAGAGAAAATTCTGTATCTGCACCAAAAAATTGTAACATGGCTTGGGAATCTAAGGACTAATAACAGCAAAACTGGCAACTCTGGTGTTACTGCAGGAAGAATCAGTTTGTTTCCTCCACATCTTTGATAATAAGCAGCCCTCCCAAAGGGATAATACATTACATAAAGGGATACATAG
>CAUYON010109781.1:0-27359 GCA_963573935.1 Arctocebus calabarensis | reverse complement strand
TACATTCAGAAATATTTTGATCATACTGTTACAGATATCCTTCATGGCATTTCCTTGATCACTATATAAAGACATTAATACTCTACCTTTAATAAGTTTCGCCAGTACCCTGCTAAGATGCACCGTAGGTGTGTTCCCTTTCTTTAAAGATTACCAGAATACGCAGATGAATCTGAGTACAAATTAATAAACCAAACAGTTTTATGTAATTCATCTTGTGATATTTTTTTGTTTGTGTAGTCTGTGAAGTTTCTTTCACAAATCATCAAATTTTAGCAGTTCAACAGAAGAGAATAAGCTTTACCACATTTAATTAAAAGCAGAACCAGTTTAAAATTAGCCTTCAGATTATTTTTACAGATTTTAATGATGTACACAACAACCTTAATAATATGCTTGGATAAAATGGATCTTATATTAACAAAGCTCAAATTATATTTTTGGTACTATAATTTGGAAATGTTTGATGATAAAACAAACGAGATCACTAAGTTACATTTCAAGTGGAAAACTGTTTTATGCAAATATCTGGTAAATTTTAAAATCATGTTTGCCACAGAATTCCTTAATTTACATAAATGATATTACCTAACTATATGATTCATAAGTGATTAAATGCTATAAACATTATTACTGTTCCTACTATTTTAGTATTTGTGATTATTAATTTCTAAAACTATCAGACAACCAAAAATAATTATAATCACTCATATTCAACTGCATGCTTTAAAGTCTGAGTACCATTTCATACATATAATAAAGATAATTAAGCATGGTACATTTAAAGTTTATTTTATTGCCTTTAGTAAAAAAGTAATTTTGTTCCCAATAATAGTAGAGGATCAGGGGAACTTAGTTTGTTCCCTTTTCTCCTGTAAATAATACAATTTAAATGAGGGGAATGAGGGGCCAATTAAGTCAGTGAATATGGTACCATCTGTACATACATTGTATCGCCAGAAAACACACCTTCTATGTGCGCTACATTAGAATATCCTGTAACTTTCTGTGAAAAATTTAGGACACGGAGCACTATATCTTTTCTACCTTTGCAAAAATAGTAGTATTTGATATTAATCCTTTGTGAAAAGGAAAGAGGGAATTTTGAAGATTAAAAATATTCATAATTCAAATATTCATATTTCATAAAAAGTATTCATATTTCCAAATTAAGTTTGGGATAGCAGTAGAACATGGATAATATGAAAAGTCTAGAAACTTTGCAAATGCATATGATATTTGAAATTTTTAAGTTCACAATTTTTGACCATTGTTATATAAGGATGAGAAATAATAGTGATCTGAGAGGAATGTTACTCATTAATGCATTCTGAAGTCACATTACTATTCAAACACCCTTTTAAAAAATTATGAAAAAGAATAGGAGCCAACTGAATGCATCTCAATTGGAAAAGCTAGAAATTATAATGCTTGGTTTCAGATATAATATATATATATATATTGAAATATATCTCCTAGATCATAATGTAAAATATATAGCTTACTCTGGGTTGTAGTGTAAAAAGTTAGAAAAAATGAACTTGAGCATTTATTCCCCACATAACAGTCAATTCAGATAGAAAATAACTCATGCAAATTATTAATAAACATATTTTGTTAAGTGAGGGCAAGCCACTGAATATTCAAGTTTGTATAGAAATAGTGGTGCCTCATTGTGGAAAGCCACCTGTTTAATTCTAGTTTCATCTAAGCGTGGAGTATGATGTTAAGACGAAGGGATAAAGAGACTTGAAAAAATAACCTTTGGTATTGCAGAAGGTAAGTTCATTTTTCTTATAAGGTAACATGCTAATTAAATCTTGTTGTACAACAAAAAGTGACAAAAGTTGAGTATTTTTCAGAAAGTGTTATCAGAGTTATCTTTGATAGCATAATGGACAAACAAGTTCAGGCTTTTGAGCGTGGCATGGAAGAAAGCCATGTAGAGAAGCATGTTTCACAAAAATTTGGCACTCCAGAAGATTACAGAATGCATAACATTTTAAAAATTATTATTAAAAAAATGTAACTTTTGGCTCGGCACCTGTGGCTCAACGGGCTAAGGCACCAGCCACATACACCTGAGTTGGAGGGTTCGAATCCAGCCTGGGCCCGCCAAACAACAATGACGGCTGCAACCAAAAAATGGCCTGGCATGTGGCGGGCGCCTGTAGTCCCAGCTACTTGGGAGGCGGAGGCAGAAGAGTCGCTTGAGCCCAGGAATTGGAGGTTGCTTTGAGCTGTGATGCCACAGCACTCTGTCCAGGGTAACAGCTTGAGGCTCTGTCTCAAAAAAAAAAAAAAATGCAACTTTTACAGTTTGGAAAATAATATTTAGGACAAAAGATGAAACACAATTTCTTGTGAAAGGGAAAAATGTTTAGCAAGATCATCCCCTTTCCTTAGTTCGTAGTGTTTTTATTTTACTAGATAGGAATATACACATATGCTTAACAGAGGGGCCTGCCTTAGGAAGCTGTCACCTGGCAGAGATCCTAATTTCATTTTTAGAAAATGCAGTGTTATCACTTAATCATAAAGATTACATTAGAAAAATATATACAGGAAGTATTATTTTTTAAAGAAAAATGTAATATAAAAGGTATTCCAAAGGGAAGGTATTTCTTGTGATTTCACACACTCCCCCTCCCCCCCCCACGGAATGGATCTTATCCTAAGAATACTGATTTCACACATAAAGTACCTATGACTTTATGAGAATAATTATATCCCTCATCAGTCTCTAATTTAGGGTGATTATTGGCTAATGAATGCAAATAACATCAATCGTGTTTTGTGAGAAATGAGGGAAAAAAGTATAGAAAGATAAATTCACTTTCTCAGTGAATCATTGACACAACTTGAAGTGATACCATGTTGGTGATATTTCTCATTATTTCACGAGTAATTACTAAAATCTTTTTCACATACCTATTATAAGGGAAATATTTATTATTAATTTTTGTACCCAAAATACAAACAACAAATTCCATCTAATGGTTAACACTGAGTATAATAAATTTCTTTTCCTTTAAGGTAAAAACATGACAATGATACGTAAAATTTACAAAAAAAATCCACTTTTCTATCTTCTAAATGCCAATTGTAAGTTGCAAAGTTAGTATGTTTAATTGGTAGCATTTTAACTTATATTATAGATATATTATAGATATTATAGATATCTTTATATTATAGATAAAATTCAAAATGATGTGTGATAGAACATTATTGTACAAGGTTTTAATGAAACCAGGACAACCTTCAAATCTTGGACAAATGATTCAGACTTCTCAACTAGCCAACATATTTTTTTATGTTCTCAGTTGAAAGAAGAGATATCCCTATTTATTTTTATTAATACCATGGAAATTGGATACGTAGCTGAAAGTAGAGTAGGGGGTTAACTATTTTTCTTTTTCACATGTTATGAAAATACGGTGTGGCAGAATTAATACTGAGTTTAAAATAACAAAATCAGGTTCAGGTCCCAGCTCTCACTTTTTTAGGTGCATGATCTTGGCACAAGTGATGTCAAACCTTTAAGTATCAATTTCCTTATCAGCACAAGAATGATAATGATGCCTACCTCAAGGTCATGCAACTAGTTTAGAGTTGTAAAAACTCTTTAAAATTAATAACAACACACAGAAATATGTTCTTATTCTATAAGACTATGAATAAATAAATCTAAATGCATTTTTAATTGAAACATATTAGCCCTTGGTAAAACATTAATGAAATTAAATGGTGTGTTGCTCAAAGCTGTTTCAAAGCACAAAGAATCTGAAAAATACGATATGATTTGAGTAAAATGCAATGTTATTTGTTGATAAGATATGAAGCTCAAGTCTACTTTATTGCCATCTTTGATCAATTTGTTTCTATTAAAGCAAGGGATACTGGGATTTATTTGATCTGAAGAATAATGTGAAATCCTGGGTTCAGAGTACCACTTCCCTTTGCTAACCTAACAGTGTCCAAGAGAAGTTGCAATAGTATGAATTAAAATAAATTTTTGCTTCTTAAAAACTTGTTAAATAATGAAGGTGACCCAAACCTTTCCAATTCCAACATTACCCTTAATAGAGAGAATAAATATGACAATATTTACGAAAGAGATTTAATTCATAACACTTGACCATATGAACACATCCGTAAGTTAAAATTCTCTTAGACACTAGTCATTTCATTCTTTTGCCAAAGTAGTGCCCTGTTCTTGCTTTAAACAGTCCCTGTCCACTTTTCTTCTTTCCTTCATTTGACTTAAATTAAAAATTGCTAATATTTTGACTTTGATTTTTGACTTCTTGTTTAATTCTTCTTTTGATCTTAATTTCTTAAGGAATTAATTAGGGCATTTATACTCTTGTCAATGTCTTTAACAACTCACTCTTCAGTTCTTCTAAGACTGAAAGTGTTATTGAGGCTCCTTATCCTTGAACAATTTGCTTTGCTATTCTTCATAATAACATTCTATGTAAACTTCTAATTTTTTTTGTTTTTTCTTTCTTTCCTTTCTTTTCTTTTCTTTTCTTTTTTTTTTTTTTTTGCAGTTTTTGGCTGGGGCTGAGTTTGAACCCACCACCTCTGGCATATGGGGCCGGCACCCTACTCCTTTGAGCCGTAACTTCTATTCTTGATGAAACAAGACTCTTAACAGTCTACAGTCTCTTGTTTCTACTCGTTTAATATTTATGCACCACTTGAATTTGGCTTTGATCACCATTTCTCTACTAAAACTCATTTCTGAATGTTTAATATGCTTTACTTTTAATTTCCATTCTTTTTGAACTCTTAGCAGAATTCATTACTATTAGCTGTTGGGTGCAATTACATTGTTTGATAATATTTGATAGTATTTGACTAAATCTCTGATAGGCCTGAACCCTGCTTTGCAAAAGAAGTCTCATACTTTCACTTTGTTACCTAGTAGTAGAGTTGGGAATATGAACAGATAACACTGCATTTTTCAGTACCTATGAGCCCCCAGTACCTTTGGTGACAGTTTTCTCAGTTTCAGTGAGAGTACAGATCCTAATATCTTGTTTAGACGCTAGCCATTTGTTTATAAGTCAGGCAGATCTTACATTCCTCCAAGAGAAGCAGAGGGAGGAGTAACAGCTCTTCACCAACTCAGCCTCACACTTGATAAAGCTTCTTGATCTTTGGATTAAAATCCTCTTATCCCTTTGGCTTCCCTAGTATTATTTATACCATTTGGTCTTTTAGCAATACGTAAAGCTTTTTAACAAATTTTAAGGCTTAAGTGGTAGCTATCTACTGGATTTCCAGAATGTTGTCCTTTCCCCCTGACTGAACATTGACTGATAGAGTTCTTGATAATGAATGACATTAGGAAACATATCAAAAGACAGGATTTGTGATTAGATCTAATTAGATTTTAACACAATGGCGACCTCATTGCTATTAGAATTTTGGAAGCTGGTCGTCAAAATTATGCAGTAGCAAAATAGTCATTCAAGTTATTTTCTGTGGTTACCTAGTAAGAAGTACCTACTAAAGAGAACATCTGGGGGAGCTAAAGGTCTGGTGCACTTAATTATAACTGAAGAAATTCTTGGTGAACAGAAGGTTAGGATGCATCACATGTGGAAAAGGTAAGCATAGTCATTGTAAAGAACAGACGACTTGGGGGACAACCAGAATCAGCATTGGCTGACTGTTCACTTTCAAGGACTGACATACGTGGATAGCATATTAAATATTAATTTATGTTGAAAAATAACTCTGCATATGATATGACTTGAGTCACTAAAGTAGATAAATTTTCCCACCCAGTTTCAAGAACTTCTCCACTTTATATTCATTTGCCAATACAAAGACTCAGAGCCTCTTACATGAATGTGAGACAGTCATCTGGGGAGGAGACCTGAGACATGGCCACAAGTACGTACTATTAATTTTCCTCTATGCTTTCCCTAAAGATACCAATGGCCATTTTTTGGGAAGTTTTGTACATTGGAAAATGGAAATACTCAGACTTTTAAGGGATTACTATAATTAACGTTAATCATGGGGGATCTGTACCATCATTATGGTCTACTGGTCAGAGATAGGAGTTATCAATGACAGATAATAAATGTTGTTTGGTACTAACTGCATCTTATAATGAACCCAGTGGGTCTGTGGATACAACCTGGGGCTATTTTCCCTGTCTATAATGAGCTATTGGAAGATGCATATTTAGCAACTGACACAATACCTAAATGGCTTCCTTATGTTGGAGTGAGAACCTTTAAAGAAATAAATACCAAGTAGAAACCATTGAAATGCACCTACTTAATTGAAGCATAAACCAAAAACAATGTTCTCCTTAATGAGAACAATCACAATCACAGATATTGTGCCATCATTGAAAACTTCAAAGATAGACATATGAAGATCATATTTCAATTTTACTCAATTGTTTGGCATGTGCAAAAGGTGAGTAAATCTTGAAAAATTACATGTAATTATCACAAAATTAATAAAATTACAGATACTATTCCAAATATCATTTCTTTACTAGAGCAAATCAACACTATTGTTGGTATGCACTATTTTTCTTAATCCCATGATGCTTTCTGTCTTCTGCATTCTTGAACAGTACTTGTAACAAGCTCATTTTACTAAAGCATGTCTAGCTGAAACTATTCTACTTCTTTCTCTCATTTCTCAGCCTTAATATATCACATTGACTTCCTTGCATTTGTATACTACTTCAAAGTTTGCAAAGCATTTTATCATATATTTATTTCCTTTTAAAAACATATTTTGTGGTAGGCATTTCTTCCCATTTTCCTTCTACATATATTAGTATGTGTAAGTACTTACACAAATAGGCAAACGCATATATCCTTAATAGTTTTCATATATATACTTCTACCTACACAGACATACACTTAAAAACTTTCCACAGAGCAAAAGTCTACCTAAGAGAGGAAAGGAAACGTCAGTCTAGATTTTCTTGAATGAACCTGAGCCCTGTGTGTTTGCTAAGAAGAGATCAAGGGGCAAGTGAGGGGGTGCACTGATGCATGCACACTGCCTTCAATAGACATATATCTCTCCATGGGATTACGAAGACCAGGAAGACTTCAAAGATTCAACCCCCTCATTTTGCTGACAAAGAAACTATTATAAGCATTTTGAAAAACACTACGAATATACACCAGGGGACAGAACTTTTTTCCTCATCTAGTAAACCTAGTAAATAAAACTCTAAGAGAAAATAAACTGCCCATTATTCAACATGGTGTATGACTTCTCTTATTTACAACTACAGTGTATTTTTAATTACATATCCTATCTGAAATGCTGTTGCCTGAACTTCAGCAATTATTATTATTTGTTATTATTATTAGTCATTATTATTTTGGCTGATATTTCTAACTTCTTACAAGTAAAATAATTAAAATGACATTGAAAAGATCAAAATAAAGCAAATCCAGTTAATTTAGTCCAATGGTAATCATGAATTTAAATCCTTATTCCTCCTGAAATATTTCCAGAAAGCTAAGACAAACAAGTAGGAGTTAAATGTGGTGTGGAGAAGACAGCTGGTATTTGTTAACAGTATTCATGGGTCATATTAAAGTCAGTGGGAAGCTATGGGTGGAGAAATTTCTTTTCTTTATTCCAGATGGCTTCTGTAGCTTAGCCTGTCAGAATTAAAACCTGATGATGAAATATAAGTTGTGTGCATTGAGATCTAAGTTTGCCAAAGTTTTGAATGGATGGGAAGATATTGCTTAATTACCTGGGTCCAAGTATTATGTTATTTGTGTAAGGAATTATGCCATTTTGAAAGAACACAGAAATTAGCATTAAAATGCTTAAGTTTCAGCCCTGTCTGTGCGGTCTTGGGCAAATGATTTAATTAGTTTACTGTAAGCATTTTTAACCATATAAGAAATTTAAAATATCAAAATAATAGAAATATTATGTGCCCAAGATTAGAAAGTGGCTACAAATTAGCCTTGTAAATTATTAATCACTTAGTTTTAGTTTAATAAATGTTATGGGTGTGTGTGTGCACACGTATGTATATAATATATATATATGTGTGTGTACGTAGTGACCGTATATCAATGATAAGTATTTTCTGATGATTTCATATATATAATGGCAACTTCTGCTTGCAGATAACTGAATAAATGCTCAAATTGGCATCTTACCATCAATACCTAAAAAGCTGGAGAAAAGTATATGAAATTAACAGTTTTTCAAGTTTGAACAACAAAAAAATCCATGTAACTAGAATATCTAAGATAAAAGAAATGACTGACATAAATCTCAGAGATGTCAGTTTTTTGTCTGAAAGCACCTTCTGAATGTCAACACAAACGAGGGAAGGCAATAAGCATGGAAACAATGTTGAACAGAGGAAATGGACTGCACATTTATAGCTACTAAAGTGGCTGAAATTTATCAAATACTGGTGGTGAGGAAATTATGCAGACAAACAATGGGAGTATGGAGACTAGGAAGTCATTCAATTATTGATTCCATAACTTGTTTTAAACATTTCAATCAATCACACGCCAAGAAAAAAATCTATTACAACAATTTTCTATTTTAAGGATCATTAAAGTATTTCGGAAATATCTAATCTTTTAAATTTAGAACATCTAAATATCATATTCCTCACTCCTACCCTGACCATTCAGAAGATCTCAAACCACTGTTCTGAAAAGAGATGTACAGTGTGAAAGAAGTGCCGTATTATTCTGACTCCAAAGGAAGGTTGTATAAATATGTTAAATTCTCAGAATTTAGACATCTCTTATGAAAACACTCAAAATCCTGCTCTTCATGTCTTGTGAATATATACTTCTGGGAAATAGTACCTCATTTACATTATGAGAGTGAATAGCATTACAAATGTCTATTGAGAATAATCTATGTATTTACAAATTATAACAAATTTTCAAAGTTTCTTTAGGGATACCCAAAAACAATTATTTAGCTTGACTCCCATTTATATTCTAATGTTTCTGTTTTTGAACTTAAAAAAAAACACTCAAAGCATACAGAAAAAATTTAAAAAGAAAACAAAATGAATTATGTAATGTAGTGATTAAAACATGGCCTTAGGAGCCAAAATACATGGGTGCCAATTCAGTTCGTTCTCTATTTGCTGTGAAGTTTGGGCGAGCTTACTTAAATTCTCTGCTTCAGTTTTTACTCTATCAAGTGAGAAGAATATGGTGTTTTTCTTATAGATTGTTATGATAATAGAGATTAAAAGATTTAATGGTGTTAATATGATTTCAGTAAATAGGAGCCATTTTATTACATAATGTTTGGTTTTGTCAATTCTTTGTATTTGACCTTATTTGCTTTTAATTTCTAATTATTAAAATTAAAGATATGCAGTTTAATTTATAACCCTAAATTATACCCTTTTTTCTCTCCCAAAGGTGATAAATTACTCTGGCTTTTAGCATTCCCACATGTGTTATAATTTCTATATGAAACTATAATTAACACATAACATTATTTTTATATACTAAATGTAAAATTATGTGCTTATTGCACAGACTTAGTTAATAAAGATGTAAATTTTTCAAAGTGTGTGTTATATAAATCACCTTTCCAAAAGAAGAATTGTGTAATTATATCTTTTACTGAGCAAAAATTCAGCTTTCTATGACTTGGTGAATAAGATAAAAGACGTGATGTATAAATAGCCTTATATTATTTCTCAGAAGATATATATTTCGTCTGTTAAAATATGTTCCATAGTAATTATACTCTAAATACAAAAGTAGAGTAGCATATTTTAACGGCTTAAAATTGTCAAGCGTGTGTTTGAAAATATCTCTTGGACTAATACAGTCTTCTCTCATCAAGCTAAAAGAGGGGATGGTTTTAGAGGTGTATATACACATTAAGAAATGATGAAAAATTGAATAATGTTTTCTGAAAAAAGCAATAAAATACTGTAATATGAGAGAGAGACAGAGAGAGAGAGAGAGAGAACCAGAGGGAAAGAAAGACTAAAAACTTCAGCTAGACTATCCAGGGACATGTCTTAGCAAAATGAGCTTCTGTTACTAGTCTTGCTCAAGAATGCAGGAGATAGGTATCCTGGGAATAAGAAAAACAGTGCCTGAATGGTGCATCAGTTTGACTTGATGAACCCCCTAGGGCTTTCTTGTTCTTGTACGAGAATGTACTTCTGTGTTCATTCATCAAAGGTATTGTTACAGCATTTCATTACAACAGCAACATCGTATGTTCAAACTGAGCTCTCATGGATTCTGTTATAAATGGTCTCTTCATAAAACACCTATGATCTAATGTTTCTGCATCCAAGATGATCTTATATTACTCACCTTAAATTTCATTTACTCTACTTAGCCACAGTCATAAATGGGATTTTTACATGCCAGAAAATGGTTGCCTAATGAGGTCTTATGAATCAAAGCAATGATGTTCCAGCTAACAAAGACATTTATTTTCTCAGTTTATTCCATTGCACTGAATGATTTTTCAGAATTATGTTAAAATTACATAGTAATTTGTTTCCTTACATTTGTTTTTTTTCTATTATTTTGTTATTTTTGTGTCTTTTTTTTTTTTCTTTGAGATAGAGTCAGAGTCTTACTTTGTCACCTTTGGTAGAGTGCTGCAACATCATAGCTCACAGCAACCTCAAACTCTTGGCTCAAGTGATCCTCTTACCTCAGCCTCCCTAGTAACTGGACTATAGGCCCTTACCACAGCACCCAGATGGATTTATTTACTTATTTATTTATTTTATTATTTTAGCAATGGGGGTCTCACTCTTTTTTTTTTTTTTTTCTTTGTGGAGACAGAGTCTCACTTTATCACCCTCGGTAGAGTGCTGTGGCATCACACAGCTCACAGCAACATCCAACTGTTAAGCTTAGGAGATTCTCTTACCTCAGCCTCATGAGTAGCGGGGACTACAGGCACCCGCCACAAAACCTGGCTTTTCTTTTGTTGTAGTTTGGCCGGGGCCGGGTTTGAACCTGCCACCCCCGGTATACGGGGTGGGCGCCCTATTTACTGAGCCACAGTCACTGCCCGGGGGGGGGGGGTTCACTCTTGCTCAGGCTGGTCTCCAGCTCCTGAGCTCAAGTAATCCACCTGCCTCAGCCTCTCAGGTGCTATGATTGTAGGTGTGAGCCACCGTGCCTAGCCTGTTATTGTTTTTTGAAAATTATTTTGAACAAAGACTTGTACTAGAAAAGTCAAATAGTCAGAAAATAATAAGTCACATGTAACATATCTTTAAGTATAGTTTAGTCTGAGGATAGCATTCAGAAAAGCACAAAAAGAACTATATAGACAGCTTAAAGTTGGTAAGGTTGTTACAGAAAATGCTCAAACTATTATGACAACACTGAGAAGGGATAGATCAAGTAGGCATAACTAAAGGAGTAAGGAAATAAGTAAAATTAAATAAGTAATAAAAAAATGACAGTAATTTAGCTGGTGGAGATGGAAGGAGAGAAGTAGAAAAATCTGTAGTGATTTTAGGGGCTGAATGAAATCCACTTTGGTTGACATGAGAAATGTGAGGAATACTAAGAGAGTAAATGAGAAGAGATCAGAGGGAATCTTAAGCACTCAAAGACTGGACTTCACTAGGGGGAATAAGAAGACAAGGGGAATAAGAAGAACTTGAACAGCTGATGTCATATTGGATAAGCTTTAGGAACATCTGGCTTGAAAACATTTAAAATTTTCTTTATATTTTTAAAATTTAGAAAATTGCATAGATATTTCAGAATATGGCATGTTCACAAGATGTCTAAGTCTTCTGCTTAGTATTTTGTCCTTAATTTCTACTTCTATTGCAAATTAAAGGCTTTGCTTCAAGTTTCTCACCTCGTTTTGGCATGCTCCATTTTTGTATTTAAGAATGAATGTACTTTGTACACAAGTCTCAATCATCCTGCCATTTGCACCTTTTTTCTAATTGCCACTGTCTATTTATTTCAGTCCATCAGGAAAGCAATAGTTAAAAATGTAATTCCAAAATACAATTTCTAACACATCACTCACTCTTTTACTGAAAAATCATTTAATGACTGCCATTATTTAATTGATGATAGGTTTTAATGGAAGGATTTTTGCCAAGAATTCAGTTACGTACATGATTTTACCCAGGCCATTCTTTGCAGACTTGTTTCCCATCTTTTTTGAAATTTTTCATATGTAACACTCATGAAGAAATCGTTTTCTTCAAAGTCTTTGAATTAGTAATTATCTCTGCCCAGTGCATTTTCCCATAATGTGTTAGGTTTTCTATCTTTTTGTCCATCGGTAATGCACTATAAGTACTCAGGAAAACTTTTTTTCCTAACTTCTATAGGCACAAATAGTTAACTCTCCTTTATAATTTTTTCACATACCCATCTAAGTACTCACATTTTGAAATTTAAAGGTATATCTCTTCTACTAGATTTCAAGTTCATTGACTCATTGCCTTCCCTACTCCAGGTTAGCAGCAGGAATTTAGTAAACATAAATTTTTGTTGAGTGGGTGAATGAATAAACTATATTCATTCCACAGGATACTAAATAATACATACATAATAAACATAAATATCTGTTGAGAAGATGAATGAATAAATATATTTGTGGTATATTAGGAATTTTTGCAAACATCAAAATAAGAAACATATATTTCTTATAACTAGTGTATGTATATTTATGCTTTTATCTTAAATCTTCATTTCATTATAAATCACTTCTGATAACTGGGCATAACTGAGAGGATCATGGAAATAAGTAGACATTTATAGCTACCATTGTTTTAAATGCATACAGCTATTGTACTTTGTTCTATAATAATGCATCTTTAGCCTGTTTAAATACCATAGAAATAACAATTATTACAATAGACAGAAATGTAAATGATGCAGTAATAGAAACCTGAAAATAATTAATTCCAGAGAGATGCAAAATACTGATTAGTTTTTGTCAGATCCAAACTATAATGACTGCGGATCAGAAGAAGGCAGCAAAGTGCAACCCAGGCCAGAAATCTGGACTTGACCAAATGGCCTAAGGTGAGACAAGGAGTATGATTGAAAGAATCCTGGACAGTGGGGGTAGTCTTTAGCAATGGAGAAATGTAGGTGAACCAACAAAGTAATTTGCTGTCTTCACCAAGGATAGCAGCCAATAAGACAGACAAAATTAAAAAAGCATATAAAGGCTTTTACTCTCATCATCACATTTTCATCTTTTAATTGGTTCTGCATGGTTTAGAAAACCACATACTGGGTCAAGGGAACAATACTCAAAGAGGCACCTACTAAGAAAGAACAGAGCCAAGACTTGGCTCAGATAACCCAAACAAGACAAACGAGACTGTCAGGTTGACCAGAGGCAGAGTCACTAAGATTTCAGTCTAGAAAATAAAGGTGAAGACAGAGAGCAACAGGATTGCCGCAGGGAGTCAGAATTAAGGGATTGACCCTGAAGTCTTAAGATAGCATTTCTCCTGGTTAAAGATGACTTTTCATGCCTAGTATCAATAGAAGAA
Source organism: Arctocebus calabarensis (assembly GCA_963573935.1). Classification (NCBI taxonomy): domain Eukaryota; kingdom Metazoa; phylum Chordata; class Mammalia; order Primates; family Lorisidae; genus Arctocebus; species Arctocebus calabarensis. The sequence goes on along the minus strand of CAUYON010109781.1, from coordinate 13,831 downwards.
CTAACATTGCTAAAAGAAATTTTTCTTGATGGAAATCAAATCTTTTAACATCTGTTCATTTCCCAAAGTCATTAGTGTAGCATTTAAAGTTGACAATGATCTACTCATAACTTAGATATTTTCTTCCTGTTTGGTACACTAAAATTCCTCACCTATAATTTAAAACATTATTTTAAAGTTTTGATTAATGGTTTCATTTCTCCCCATCCTCCTCCCAAGTTTGAACTGATAAGGGTATAAATAGAATAGTATAATAGGCTTTCAAGCAATGTCTGTTGCATGAATGCACTATTAGTACTCTCCTCAACTTAAATAAATATGCTTTTAGCACTGTCACAGAGAATAAAATTTCGTAATTAAATTGTAGTCCACTGTCTATCAGTAACAAAAGTGTCCTTACAGCCAAAATTAACACAATTCTTTGTCTGTTGTGGTAACTGAGGAGTTGGGGCCTTATTCCTAGAGAAAGTAGGTGCTGAAAGGCTTCATCTACCCGGACGAGCAGAATATTGCCAAGACGTATAACATTAAACATTTCTGCTACTGTAGCAGGAGGGTGCAATAGCAACCACAGTTAAAAATTCTAATTGTAAACACTTCCCTACCCATCTTCCCTCTCAACCCATCTTTTTTTGAAGCTAAAGGACAGAAGAAAAATTTTGCTTATCAAAGGAAATCCCTTTCCATGGTGTCTAATTACTATATTTGTTTATATATTTCTGCTTTTAATTTTAACTAATGTATTATTGTGCCCATTAAAATAGCATGTCTAAAACTTATTACTACTGAGATACCAAATTAACATTGCCCAATCAGGAGAATTAATTCCTGAAAGCAAGCTTTATGCAATTCATTGTTTGTTTTGACTAATCTAATAGCAAAGTTCATGTACCAATATCATGGTCAAAGGCTTGTTTGAGAAATACAATTTTAACCACTTATGTACCAAAAATAAACTTTCTAAAACCGTGTATAATTTTATATGGATATTTTAAAAGCATATTATAAAATATTATGATTTCATCTGTTTTTATAAGGAAGTTTTGTTAGGTTTTGTTTAGCTATTGTAACATAAAGTTCTGAGATTACTAAAAATTAGTAAGTTATAGTATGTAACAAAATTTATTTCTAATGCATTATTTGTTTATTACTTATTAACTAATCTGGAATGTTTTTAGTATTATCTAGAAAATAGCTAAGTCATTAAGATTATCATGTGACAAAATCAAAATTAGTATGTGTTTTCTCAAAGGATTTTTAATTTTAATAACAATATATTTATAAATATATTTTTAACCATGCAATGTTCAAGTATAATATCCCTGCAATTTTGTTGGTGAATCAAGGTAATATGTATTCTAACTACATTATTTACAATTTCCACTGCTAGTATCTAACACTGGAAAAAATATTTCCAACTAAAATGAAAATGATTTATACTTGATTCTTTATATTTCTACACAGAATGACTTAATAAAACAGCATTTTCCTTTAATTTCAGAAATATATTTTTACCATTGTAAAATAATTTTACATAAAACTAAAAATTGGTCTGAAGATAGAAAAAATATTTTTAAGTTTCTTTCCATTAACAACCTTCATTATAATTTTTAGTTTTTTTTCTGTCAGGAGGGAAAAATGGGTAAACATTACAAATGTCATGTTGATATAAGAAAACAGGTAGCTATTCACTACAGTTTGTATTGTTTTTAGGTCTTTGATTTGGCAAGACTTTTTTTGTAATTTTTAAAAGCAAAATTATTTAAAGTACGCATTTGGACAACAGCATCTCCATTTAAAGAAAACCCAAACAAGACCCTGGAAGAATGTTTTTCTGTGTGTACTGAATGTGCATGGCCAAAGTTCAAAAGCAGCAGGACTTTCTCATCTATGTACAAGCTGTCCTGGACTGTTTGATACATAGAAATTTCATTTTCCTTTGGGAAAGGGCAGTACTCTGAAACTTGAGGGAACATTTCAGGGGTGCTCAGGAGAAATAGATACACAGTAATGAAGCCTATATTAGTGTATATATTAATGCACATTGATAATTTGGTAATAATAAGAATTATACTTTAAAAACAAAATACAACCACTAGTTGGTAATATTATATAGTATTATTTATTGAAGAATGCAGAAGAAACAAAAACAAATAATTCAGAATAATTGGAAAGCAAAGCACAGTATTTGGTTGATAAAATGGATTATAAAATATATAGAGGATCCAATCAATCATTCACGGCATTTTTGAAAGTGATTGCATGAGCGTGCATGTTTACACACACACACACACATTTCCTTTTGCACTGTGGAAATATTGCCCTTGTATTTAGGACCCAGTTTTATCCCATTGTTTTTGAAGATCAGGATGTGATTCACTCTAAAAATAGTTTTCTCTAGCATAAAGTTTCTGAACAAAAATAGTTTGTTGTTGTACTATTCAGGAAAGTCTGAAAATCTTGTGTGTGTGCATGTGTTTTTGTACATGTGTGTTTCTATGTGTATTAACACTTAGCAGGCTGATAACATTTCTGAAGAATCATGGGGTTAGGTATTATATTCATATATTGAAGAATTATTTTGATGCCTTGAGATTTTAAGACCATAAAAGAATACATTCATTCTTAGTTACAATGGTGGTCTAATTTAAATATTGACCTTTTTATTTATAATTAAGTACATTTTTCCTTCATTTTACCTATTTCTTTTAATAGTAATAACCTGGCAACATTGTAAAAGCAATTTTAAAATTTTATGTTTCCTCTTTAATTTACACTACATTTTGTATATTTTAGAGGAACTAATATCTCAGTGAGGGTTTTTTTTTAAATAAAGACTTTATGACAAAAATAGACAAAGTGATACAATGTTGTTTTTGTTTGTGAATACCTGTTTCTGTTATTGCTCACATTTACTTTCTTTAAATGAGATTATACTCAGTTTGGAATTACAATGGCAGAAAAATTTTTTTTAAGCTTCTTTTAATTCAAAATTACTGTTAACAAAAAGCTTCAATGATGTTAGACACAATATCCACATAGAGATAGTTTTTTAAGAAGTCTTATTTCATACAAGCATGTATAATTTACCTGGCGACTCTACTCAGAAGAGAAAAAAGAAAAAAAAACAGAAACCCCCATTAACAAAACCATTAAAAAAAAACCATTAACATCAGTAATATGGGGTGATAACTACAAAGCATATCTTAATTTCAATAATTAAGTGTATAATATTATAGTAGTTTCTTCTGCTAAAATCCAAAGTCAATATTCCTTTATGCTACTTCAGAATTCATTCAAGTGATAAGATAAATATATATCATATTAATATTAATGCAATTGATTTTGAGTGACAACACAATTCTTGAGAAACAGCATATTACTTCAAACTAATTCTTTTAAAAATTAAATTCTTAAATGTCTTTTTGTAATTGCATCAATTCATATCACTCCATTCATTTTTTCTTTCTTTTATTTTTGGAGGAGTTTTCTTTCATTCATTCTGTACCAATGTCATTCAATGTTCAAAAGCAAGAAGCCATCTCTATGGGTGAGATAAACTCTGTCATGTGTTTACAGAACTGAGGGTTTTCCTTGTCATCCTATTTTTGTAAATGGTGATGAATATTCATAAAGCTTGGAAAAGATTTGCCAGCTGCAAATCTTTGCAAGGTGTCCTAGTTGTCCACGCCAAGAGAAAAACACAAATTATAAAGCCTCTATTTATATATATCATAAAGGATAAAGAAAATAAGCTACCAAAAATATTCCCAGGAGGAAAAAGGCTCTATTTCATACATTTTAGAGAAATATGTACACTGTTTAAAAAAAAAATGTGATTTTCAGATTTTTACAAGATCCAATTTACAAAAAGAGGAAGTTACCTCATAATATACTAATCTTTAATTTTATTTTCCATCTGCTTTGCTATAGGGATCTAGATAAAGTCAAAGACTTTAAAGAAAACAAAAAACAAAATGTAAGTCTGTAAATTAGCTCACATTTTATATTACATTTAGTCAATACGAATGAGACTAGGACACTTCTGCCTTATAAGAAACATATCTTTCTGATAAAAATATATATTAAACTCTTGAATATCAAAATAATCATATTTTCTTGTGTTAAAATATTAACATTAAAAATATCATGGATGTTAGAAAAAAATATTAAACTACATATACTGCTATAGTGGATTTTCAGATTTGTACATTACTTTAGGCAAGAATATACCTATGTTTTGATGAAAGCCTAAAACACAAAATTTGAAAGTTTTATCTCAACTTTTCCCCTTAATTTATTGTTACTGATTAACTAAGTTTTATGTTCATTTATAAGAAATGACATTCACTTGTTCACTTTAAAACATACCTAGAAGTGTTCTTAAAATATTTATGTTTTGATTAAAAGTCCTTTCTTCTAGAAAGGAAGTAAAAAGTGTTGCCTTTATTATCTTACTGGTTTCTTGGAACCATTTGGTTATAAAAACAGAGGTAAACTCAAAGGGATTGAAATGGCCCATTTGAATCACCACATCAAGCCAAGGTCCTTTTTTGGCAATTTGTGCTAAGACACTTGCATAAAATGGGCAGTGTCTACCTTCCTAACTCACCCATGTCTCAATGGTTATTCTTAATAAACTGTCAAACTTAATGAGGATTCTTTGCCTCCCTGTGACTTTCTGGGAATTTTTTAACTGTCAATATTCTCTCTTCATGAAAATAAGAAACAAATCCATCTCTAAAGAATGAAGACCTCCTGCTTAAAAGTATGTTTTAAAATAACATCTTTAAATTTTTCTGCCACTCATGTACTCCCCAGATTTTACTAATTTTGGACAGGAAAGAGGTTGGTGGATCACTTATAGTTATCCTACAGTTTTTTTTTATAGGAGAAAAACATAAATGAATTCACCTGATGATTTTATTATCTATTTTAGGTTACATAACATAATGAAAGTGTTTTTATTTATTTTTGTTTATAATTTTTTTTTGTTGTTTTTGAGTATGATTCTTCCTTGAAGCAATCTACAGGATGAAGTCCAGGCTTCCTTTCACGTCTCACAGTAGAAAATTGTTTCTCTCCTACCACCTTGCTCATGTCTTCTGCTGTAAACCATGCAATCATTTGTTGATTTTTTTTTTACTTTTCATTATAAAATGCATCTTCCCATTTAACTTTTCCTTAGTGTCAGAAGATGATAGTGTTCCTCACTTTCTTGAATTTCTGTTTCTCACATTGCTCACAAGCTGAGTGATGAGTTTTCTCCCATAAGAAAGGTGTGTCTGTGCTTCTTCTCCAGCATACAAGGTGAACAAATGCAGCCCCAAATACCCCCAGGTCAGACATATTTTGACATAGAATCAGAAAAGTTAAATGACCCTTTGGTTATAAATTCATCATAGCACAAATAGGCCAAGAAGATTCTTAAGCCACATTTTTATGCTACAATTGAAAGATACTACTGATTATTTTAATTCTCTATAATGTATTTGTGTCTACATGTAATCACTTGAAGAAAATATTTTTAATATAGTATTTTTGATACAGCATAATATAGTATAATATAACAAATATACAGTAAGCTGGTTTACTCTTAAGGGTACATTCATTAGTAGATGTCAGATTTAACTACATTTCTAAATCTTGATCACTCTTGTTGAAATAATATCCCTACTGTCTCTTGCCTGCTGGTCTGGCTCCTTTGAGCACATTCTAAATGTGACTTCCTCAGAGAAACCTTGCTAAGTTCCCTTCCTCTTTACCTGAATAGGATGAAATTCCATTTATATTTCCCCCTTCATAAGACACTATACATTTTAGCTATTTGATTAGTAGTTTTATTTGACTCCTCCCAGAAACAAATTGTAAGCTCCCCTATATACTCTGCATTTTGACCTATTTTATCCACTTTGTATCCTCATGTTTCAATCACTTAAAAACACACCTGAAGAATATGCATGATTCATCATATCAAGAGTGTTATGATATTTTGTTGAATAGAGAGCCATGATTGTAATAATTTATGAATCTAAAATCTAAGATAGAAAAACAGTTGAGTTCAGTATAGTAACTGCTAAGGGTGGGATAACTTGACTATGGATTACATGGAATTAATGTTGTGAAGGGAACTTCTCACATTGCCTGACTCAGGGAAGAATCAAATGGTGGTAAGTGCGGTATTTCTTCTGTACTTGTTTGAACTATGTGTTAATATGAATGAAAATCCAACTAAGTTTGGATTTTTGAGTATGTTTCAATTCTCAGAAACATTCTCTATAAGAATCACATCACTTTTCATGTTAGTTATGTCTATGTAAAATTGTGGTTCAAAATTTATTTTAATTAATTAATTTTTTTCTTTCAGAATAATGTGAGAGTGCTAATGATTAGGTTACACTGCTTGTGTTTTTTAGGTAAAGAACAAGTCATAGTTGAGCTCCTCACGCATGGGATATGCTGTTTATCTCTACATTGTGTCCATTAGGTGAGAGATTAACAATTGCCTTCCCTCTTCTCCTCTCCATTTTCTCTCCCCCAACCCCATCCTTTGAATTTAATTGTGGTTTTCTCTCATGTGTATAGGTGTTTATCTATTGGTTTCATATTAGTATTGCATACATTAGATACTTGCTTTTCCATTCTTGTGATACTTTACTGAGAAGAATGATCTTAAACTCCATCCAGGTTAATATAAAAGATGTGAAGTCTCCATCAATCTTGTGGCTGAATAGTATCCCATGGTATACACACACCACAGTTGAATAACCCATTTCTAAGTTGATGGGCACTTGGGTTGCTTATCTATCTTGACAATTGTGAATTGAATTGCAATGAACATTCTAGTGCGAATGTCCTTAGGATAAAATGATTTTATTTTTTTCTGGACAGTAATAGGATTGCAGGATCAAATGGAAGGTTTATTGTCCACTCTTTTAGGATTGTCCATACTTCTTTCCAGAGAGGTTTTAATTTGCAATCCCACCAGCAATGTAAAAGTATTCCCTTCTCTCCACATCCATGCTAGCATCTACAGATTTGGGACTTGGTAACCTGGGCTAGTCTCACTTGGGTTAGGTAATATCTCAGGGTGGTTTTGAATTGCATTTCTCTGGTGGTCAGGGATGATGAGCATTTTTTCAAATGCTTGCTAGCCATTCATCTGTCTTCTTTAGAGAAGATTCTGTTCATATCTCTCACCACTCACAAATGGGATTGTTTGCTAATTTCTTTTTGATTAATTTGATTTCTCTGTGGATTCTAGTTATCAGCCCTCTGCCAGATTCTAACATGCAAATATTATCTCCCATTCTGAAGGTTGTCTGTTAACTTTAGTTGTTATGCCCTTAGCAGAAGCTTTTTAGCTTGATCATATCCCATTTATTTACTTTTGGTGTTGCTACAATTGCCAAGTGGCAATTGTTCATAAAATATGTTCTTCTTCATAAAATATTTCCCAGGACCATATTTTCAGGAGTTTTTACCACACTTTCTTCTGGGATTTTTATTGTTTTATGTCTTAATGTAAATTGTTGATCAATCTTGAATCAACTTTTGTCAGGGGTAAGATGTGCGAGTTAAGTCTCAGTCCTCTACATGTGACTAACAAGTTCTCCCAGTAAATAACCATTCTTTTCCTTAATGTATACTTTTGTTTGATTTATCAAGATCAGATGGCAACATGTGGCTGGTTTCATCTCTCGAAACTGTATTCTATTTCATAGAACGATATTTTTATTTTTGTGCCAGTAGCATGTTGCTTTGGTCACTGGTAATGTGACACCTCCAAAATTATTTTTGTTTCTTAGAATTGTATTGTCTATTTGGATTGTTTTCTAGTTCCATATGAAATGAAGTCCTATTTTTTCAAGTTCTTTAAAGTATGACATTAGTACTTTGATGAGGATTACATCAAATCTACACATCACTTTCGATAGTGTGATATCTTTTACAATATTGATTCTTCCCAGCCATGAGCATAGTATGTTCTTCCATTTGTTCATGTCTTCTGCTATTTATTTTCTAAGAGTTTTGTAGTTCTCTCTGTAAAGATAGTTTATGTCTTTTGTCAGGTATGTCATTTTCCTTGAAGCTAGTGTGAAGGCATTTATGTCTTTGATTTGATTATACTGACTGATACTGGCGTTTATGAAAGTTACTAATTTGTGCTCATTGATTTTGTATCTCCAGACATTACTATATTACTTAGTCACTTCCGGGAGCCTTGTGTTGAATCCCTAGGGTTTTCTAAGTATATCATATCATCAGCAAATAGCAAGAGTTCGATGTCTTCTGTTCCCATTTCACTGCTCTTGTCCTACTTTTGCTTGATTTGTAGTCTAGAACTTTCAGCATTATGCTGGATAACAGTGATGAGAGTGGACATCCTTGTCTGGCTCCAGTTCCAAGTGGAAATACTTTCAGTTTTGCTTCATTCAGTATGATATCAGCTGTGGATTAATTGTAGATGGCCTCTGTCAGCTTAAGAAAAGTACCATCTATTCAGATTTTCTAAAGTGTTTTGTCAGAAAAAGTTGCTGAATTTTGTTGAATGCTTTTTCCTTCCGTTGAGAGTATCATAAGCTCTTAATTTTTGCTTCTATTTATGTGAATTACATTTGTGGATTTACTTATGTTGAACAAACCTTGCATCCCTCTGATGAAGCACAACCGATCATAATGTATAATTTTTTAAATGTGTAGCCCTTTTCTGTTTGGTAGGATTTTATTGAATTTTTTTTAATCTATACTCATTAATGATATGGGTCTATAAGTTTCCTTTTTGTTGGGTCCTTTCTTGTTTTGTCAACATGGCAAATGTTTGCTTCATAGAATGTGTTGTGGAGGGATAATTTTTCTCCATTGTTTGGAGTATGTTATGCAATATAGGTACAAGCTCCTCCTTGAGAGTTTGGTAGAATTCTGGTATAAAACCCGCTGGCCCAGGGCTTTTGTTTCTTGCAAGTTTTTTTTTATTATTGTTGTAATTTTGGTTCTTGATATTGGTTGGTTCAAAATATCTACTTTCTGGTTGAGTTTAGGGATTTGGTGTTATTCTAAATATTGGTCTATTTTCCCTATGTTTTCAAATTTCTGGGCCTAGAGTTGTTTGCTGTAATTGATGAGGATCTTTTGTTGCTCTTTGGTATCTGTTGTTTTTAATTCTTTTTCATTACTGATCGAGGTTGTTAGCAATATTATTTTTCTGTTTCTAGTTAATCTGGACAAGGGTTTATTGATTTTACTAATCTTTCAAAGAGTTAATATGATGTCCAGCTACACCATAATAACTGGAGACTTCATCATTCCACTTGTAGAACTGGAAAGATATTCCAAGCAGAAACTAGACAAAGAAGCAATGGACTTAAACACGACTTTAGTACAAACGGGCTTAAAAGACATGTATAGAACATGCCATTCCATTAAAATTCAGTATACTTTCTTCTTGTCAGCCCTTATATCATCTTCCAAAATTAATCATATCTTAGGGCACAAATCAAATCTCAACAAATTTAAAAGAATAGAAAGTATACCTTCTATCTTTTCAGAACACCGTGGAATAAAGGTTAAACTCTACCCCAACAAAAATTTTCATCCCCACATAAAGTCATGGAAACTAATTAAACTTGAATGTCCTGAATGACATCTGGGTCAAGGATGAGATAAAGAAGGAAATCATTTGTGTGATACTGCAAAGGCAATCCTAAGAGGTAAATTTATCACATTAAATGCCCTCATCCCTAAAACAGAAAGAGTGCAAATCAACAACCTATTCAACCATCTCAAGACGCTGGGAAAGGAAAGGCAATCCAATCCCAAATATAGTAGAAGAAAAGAAATTACCAAAATTAGATCATAATTAAATGAGATTGAGACCATAAGAGCCGATTGTAAGATCAGTGAAATAAAATTTTATATCACTATTGCAACATAAGGAAGAAAGATTAGTTGATTTAAAAAGAAAAGTGTAGAGTAAAGCATAAAACTACTTTTTGTCTTTACAATGTAAAAAATAAAATTATACATGACTATTGTCAGTAATGGTTGATATTTGTATTTTCAAGAACCACTCTTCACACTGCAACAGGAAACGAAAGAGCATTTTCTTCTCTTCCTACTTCATTTGTCTGAACATGTAGGTACACTCACCGTTTAGATGTCTACCGTTAGACATTCTCACAGTCTTTCTTGGCATTTCAGGGCTAGAGATGAAAATATTAACAAGAGATATCTGTTTTAATTTTAAGTTAACTGCTCTTTGTTTTGATATTTGCAAAATCTCTTCTTATTTGCTTCCAAATGCATAGAATAGAAATATAAGAATCTGTAAGTGTTCTTGTATTTTGCTTTGTTTTGTTGGAAGGGAGTGGGCTGCAACCAGAAACATGGCTCCTTATCCCGTTATTATTTTTTGTTGTTTTTTAAATGAACACCTTCTCTAACCCAGACCTCAATAGGCTTCTAAAAACCAGGTTGAGTTGCGAGTGTGTTAACTTGTAAAGTCAACAACGGGATTAACACCAGACGCAGTTTACCTTCACCCATATCATTACTGTTACTCTTTATCTCTGTAATCTTCTGGAAACTGATTAACTACTCTATCCCTTCTTACGCTCATCGATAAAATAAGGATCATAAGGATGTAACATTATACCCATTTCGTTATGTGAGGGTTGACTGAGTTAAGGTATCAGTATATGTGGAGCGCTTAGAATAGCTCTGAAATCAGAAGCAGTACACAAAATATTCACTCCCACTCTTTTTATCACTTTCCTACATGTGAAGGGAGAAAACAATGGCAATCTCATGTTCTACTTCTCTGTCTTTGAGACCCTGGTTAATAAAAAGACACGTAAAGGAATGAAGTAGCAGTATCTGAAAAGTCATGAGGATTAAATTGGAAAGTATTTAGAAGAGTACTTGTTACATAAAACACATGAATGTTATACTAAGTTATATATTAATGAATTCACCCAGCTTTATATTTTCCTTCATTCATATAACTTTGATATCATATCAATTAATCAAAACTTAAGATTTTTTTTTTAACTGACTTACTTTTTGACAATAAGAGCACAGTACTCAACAGGGAATGGGAGTGACAAGAAATGTGAGTTTTACTATTTAGAAAGGTACCTCAGTTTTTTTGACCTGCTAGTGTATTTGAGTGTTTCTATCCATTCACATCTGAGAGGAATACTTGCTCTGCTGTTCACTAGTTGGTCTTGGCAAAATTACCAGAGCTCTGTGAATCTGTTTCCTCATTTGCAAAATGGAGACATATGCCTATGTGAAAAATTTATTGTGATGATTAAAAACATAGATTTAGGAACTTCAGCATTATGTCCAGAACATGGAGAAGCACTAAACAAATGGTTTCATATGCCCTCTAATTGTTTCCTAACAGTATAAATTATAATTTATTGTCTGGTTGATCTCAGCTTTTCTTCTTTCTCTATATGGCCATTTCTTCTTCCTACTGAGTCAAATGAGGCAATGTGCATGTATAAGTATTGGTCACACAAATTGCATTATATACATGTAATTATTTTATAGTAAGAAGTAATAATTTTTTCACTACGGCTATTATTCATGTTTAACCTTAGACCATCTGTTTTCTTTTAAATGTTCTCTCTCCATCCCTTCTCTTGTATGATTTCAACTATCATCTTTCCAGGCCCTTGGGCATGAAATTTCAGTCTTCCCTATCTCCTCCTTCCCTCACTCTTTTCATAACCAAAATCTTGCAAAATATTCCTCTGAGAGAAAATTGATTTCATTTGTCCTCGCTTATCTATCTATTGGAAGAATCCCTGGTGAAAGTGTTAGTCATATCATGCAGGGGTTTTTTTTTTCTCATCAATGCGTCTTTGTCCTTTGATAGAAAAATATTATACACCTAACCTCCATATTCTTTTATACTTGATATTGCTACTGACCTCAGTGTCTTCATAGTTCCCCTTATTTATGTGATTTTTTTTCTTTCTACTTCAAAACATAGCACACTTTTCTTCCAATTTCCTTTTATAAATGGAATAATTTTTAAGATTTATCAGGATTGTCAACTTTTTGGGATACCAACAAATGATATAAACATGATTTTAATCTATAGTGTCGAATTAATATTATTTGGTAAGCAAATATAATGGTCAACAATTATTTATTTGTTCACATCAACTACAATTCTAATTCAAGATAAATTGTCATGACATTTTAAAACATGTGTTAGAAACTATTATCTAGTATAAGTCTACTGCAGATATGCTTATAATGATGTAATATCCATAGTGTCTAGTAAAAAATACATTATTTTAATATAAATAAGATGCCATATATACAAAAGGAAAGATGCTTTCTAGTTACATGTGTGTTTGTTTAACTTTCTGGACAAACAGTGGCTGGAAAAAGTACAATTCACTTTGTGATTTCTTTAAAATTGGGAGTAATTCCAAATGTGATGAAACAAGAAGGGGGCTGGAGAAAAAGAAAAGGTTTGAAAAATGCTATTCCACTTGCATTCGTCTTCATTGCTAATTTTACATTTTTACTATAACAGATCCATAAACCCATGACATTCTGATTTGGGTTTAATCTAGCTGTTTAGAGAAAAGTAATTACAATTATTGTCTCCAAGCCAATATAACAACACACCAATTGTGACTAGCCAAGAAGCCTGGAATTCACAAACTGCCTTATATTTATTTATTTATTCATGTTGGCTGTTTATCAGGAAGTGACTTCAGTAAAGAAGAGCTGTAATTCATTTATTAAGTAAACTCTCAAAGCCCTGAAAAAAAAATGGCTTGTATGCTATATTAAAAACTCTTTCAAAATATTTATATGCAAAAATTCATTGCATTTACCTTTTGTGAGCACATTTTATTTGGGAAAATGAGGACATGTTTATATGCATGAATTAGTATTTAATTTCTTTGCTTTGTTTCTGAAATGTCTTACTTATCTATGTACAGTATCTAAGAGCAAAAGAGATGAATACATATCTAATCTTTTTTTGGTCAGGGCTGGGTTTGAACCTGCTACCCTCAGTATATGGGGCTGGCATTAATTTTTAATAGATATTTCATTATAATTTTTAAATTCAAAAGTACTGCCTTGTAATTGTTTAATCATTAATTATTGCCTTGTAATTGTTTGTTTCTTGATCTCATTCATTCTTTCTCCACTGCTTCCTGCTTTTTAAGATCTTAAATTTTGTGGTGATTTTGGTCTCTTGAAGAATCTGGCATATGGCTCGGCGCCTGTGGCTCAACGGGCTAAGGCGCCAGCCACGTACACCTGAGCTGGTGGGTTCGAATCCAGCCCCAGGGCCCGCCAAAGAACAATGACGGCTGCAACCAAAAAATGGCTGGGCGTTGTGGCGGGCGGCTGTAGTCCCAGCTACTTGGGAGGCGGAGGCAAGAGACTCGCTTGAGCCCAGGAATTGGAGGTTGCTGTGAGCTGTGATGCAACAGCACTCTACCCAGGGTGACAGCTTGAGGCTTTGTATCAAAAAAAAAAAAATTCTTAGTAAAGCATCTCAAGAATGGAGAAGCATGAATCCCATGTACTCAAGTTTGATATGAGGACAATTAATGACAATTATTGACACGGTGGGGGTGAAGGAAGGGGAGAGCAGAGAGAGGAAGAATGAGGGAGGGGTGTGGAAAGGAAGAGCAGAGAGAGGGAAGGAGTGAGGGGGTGGGGTCTTGGTGTCTTGGTGTGTGCCACACCTTTTGGGGGTAAAACACGATTGTAAGAGGGTCTTTTCCTAACAAATGCAACCAGTGTAACATGGTTTCTTGTACCCTCAATGAATCCCCAACAATAAAAA